>CAEGAF010016727.1:0-17652 GCA_903067075.1 Micropoecilia bifurca
AAGAGTGGAATTAAACCAAGGTGCAGTATGAGTAAAAGAGACAGATCTGGTTTTAAGTGGAGCAAGATTGTTGAGGACGCTGTGAAGACTTTTGTTGTAGTGAACCAATAGTTCATCTGTGGAAGAAAAATGATCAGCAGTAGGTAGTCTATTAATACAATGTAATAAATTATCCAGGTCAATGTCCTTAATTTTACGGAAGGTTATGTCATGTGGGGCCTTAGATTTAGAAAGTGAAATATTAACTCCAAATGATAAAAAGAGATGATCTGAGAATGGCAGGGAATCCGCTTTACAGTCAGTGGGAGTAACTCCTGAGCAGCAGATTAAATCCAATTTATGTCCTTTAGTGTGTGTGGGAAAAGTTGTGTATTGCTGAAGTTCAAAGCTGTCCAAGCACAATATCCTAGTACAAAAACTTATTGAAAACAATTTTTTCCCCCAAAAATCATCTTGTTTCCTTTAAACTAATTTAGTTTCGAAATTTCAATTTGCACAACTTTATTGTCAATAGAAAAGCAGCTAGTGAAGTTATCAAGAAGAGACACAGCAGACTACATGTGGAGGAAGCTTCCACCATCATCTCCTATAAAGCTGCTGAAGAGGGTCATCTTTTCTCTACAATCACTCAACAACCTGGTAAAGAATATCAGTTCTGTTCTGGTGACTGAATGGAACCTCTGGAGATGATGGTGCAAACAAATTATTCTTAGAGATTGCTATACAACAACATAGTGCCTTCAGTTAGAGGCTCCTTGCTCTTTGTGGAAATACAGACAGCTACAGGAGATCATTGCTGCCGACAACAATCATCAGCTGCAACAACTCTGAAGAAACTTGGATAATAGGAGTTACAACCACATTCAATTTCCATTTGGGATTAATAAAGTATTCTTGAATTTATTTGAATATAAACTCCCAAGGAAGATGTTCAGGTAAAGAAAAATGAGTTATTATCCAACTCCTGAAGATGTGTGTGGTAAAACAGAGGTAGGTTTTAGTCAGCTGTGTCCTCTCATCTCTAATTCATTTAGGCCACAGAAAAAAAGATTCTTGGGCTCGATGTACTTCTCTGTAAAGAAAAACACGTCCTGTTTGGACTTGGAGCAGACTGTTTACATTGTTGCATGAGCACATGAGAATTTATGCTACGGGTGTGAAGAGCTGAGAGTGGACTTAACTCCATCATGATCACATCCAGCATGAGCACCAGGACTGATCCAGGCAGGAGATTGTTCAGATTGTTATATGAATTCTTCTGACTTGAAACAGTATTCTTTGTTTTGCAGTAGTCCAACCACAGTGAAAGTGACAAAGATTCTGTGGAGGGAGATGACAGGGAGGTCTTCCAATAAGCCTTCCATCACCAAAGGTCAGACATTATACAAGACTTTGTTTCCTTTAAAGACAACCAAGATTTTTCAACTGATTATTGAGGAGCCCATAAGCTATTTTTGACAACTTACGATTTTCAAAACTGAAAATTCCTACACGTCATTTTATGATGTTTAGAGCAATGCCTGTCTCATTTCCTGTCAGAAATAAACAATCAAGTGAAATGAAAATATTGTGAAAACTAAATGTGCCAGAGTTTCGGACCACTCTGCAAGTGAAATGTGGAAATCTCAAAATATCTTCAGTCATGGTATGGGACCTGTGGAGATTGTGGAGCATTGAGGTTTCACAGCACTGCATGAACATGGAATCCCAATCTCACACAAAAATGTGTTCTATAAAGTTTTGCTACTTCTGTGGAAACCAGCTTGTTACATATCCTGTATAAAATAGACAAACACACCAGTTTACACCTGTTTACACCAACGACACGGTACAAGCAATTGTTGCCAAGTGGTCGACCCGGAGGAGTAAATGCTGCAAGTCAGTGAGCTGATGCAATCTGCAGGTTTTCTTAGATACACACTTTTTTAACAACTTTGGATAATTAACTGAAATTTGCACGGTTTGAGAACTAGGATCAACTGGAGTGTATGTATGATTGAATTGACCTTTTCTTGTAAAGTGCCTCTAGATGACATTTGTTGTGAAGCAGCACTTTATAAATAAACCAAATTAAAGTGAAGGTTGCAGATCTAAAGTGGAGACTATACTTGTGTCATATCAGACAGGAAATCTAATCGGCCCAAAAACACACTATTGCATCTTTTCAAAACACACTGGATTGTGGTGGGGAAAAGTTTTGTACACCAAATTTGATTGGTAGATGAGAGAAAATTTTGCCTTCCTCATCATCAAGTAAACTGGCACAGGCATCACATGGCTTAACACAAGGACCTTAGAAATTGTCCACTTGCTACTACATCAGTCACATTTCTTAAAAGGGGAAACCTCTTTAGCACGATGGAGCTCAAGGTTCTATAACATCCCTATGTCAGCAGAAGACAAGACATGCACATAACCGACAGCTCCTATGGAGTTGTGTGAATCCAACAGAAAGGCTCAGGCTTATGTAGGAACTCTTCATGTTAAAATGACAAAATATTTCCAGTCAAAATTCTGCTGGATATGAAGTTGATTGCAAACCTGAAAACTTTGTCATTCTTCTAAGAGTAAAGTTGCTTGGCATTGTTCGTGAGAAACTGAATACTAAAGACTTGTGGGCATGCTGGCAAGCAGACAGCATTTTATTAGTACATAAGAATGGTAAACACTCAGACCTGTTAAAACGGAACTGGGTATTTATACACTGAATATTCTATAAGACAGGTTCAGATTAAAATCTTAATTTGTGAAAACAAAAAAAGACTTTTTTTTAACCTACATTAAAATATGGACTGTCTTTAGAGTAAACAAGCATAACAACTGGAATGCATGAGCTAGTTAAAGTTGCATTGAATCGGTATTTAACCATGTATGTAGACATCCAATTAATATATTTATTTTTCATCAGTGACCCATGTCAGTCACGGTGTTTGAAGCCATATTACCTACATAAGAACATTTCTGCTGATACTTCCGATGGCCCAAAAACATTTAACTGATTAATTATGTTTTCACCAAAGCAGGCATTTACCAGAGTTATGATTACAGTTCGTGATCACAATAAATCTGAATTAACACAGCAGCTTGAATCTGAGTATGTGTAAGGATAAGCTTTAGAAAGTTAGCTGACAAACAGAACAGGTTTCTGACCAGGCTGGATCAGATGGCCCAGACTGGTCCCTCCACAATCTGCCACAAACAAGCGCATTAACAATAAAATCTTTGTGTAAAATTACTTGGTTCCCATTTTTAAGTGTTAAAGAGAGAAAAAATGCGTCATTTTCAGTACAGTCTGTAAAATGAGCAACTTTTTGAAGCCGCTGCGGAGCCTTTGTTCGCTGCGGTAAAGTAAGTCAGTGGGTTACAGTGACACCATCGCAGGCTGCGGAGGGAGGAGCCGGTCAACTGGGTCACATGTTGCGCGTTGCTCGGTACCAGATCCAGATCCAGTCCTCCGCACCTGGAGCAGCGCTCGTAATCAACCAGTTTTCCGTGTAGGAAGCTCAACAGAAGACTCTCTGTTTGGGCTACTGGCGCAGAGTGAAGGCAGGACGGAACCTTCCGGCGGAGATAAACCCGGGTTTCACTGGGGGTTTGTTGCGTCATTGAAAGTCGCTTTTTAAAACTTGCTTCTTTTTTTCATTCTGTGAGATTCTGACTTGGTTGGACTGTCGCTCCCCTCTGGGCTTCCATTCGGTTTTAATGTCCGTAATTTCAGTGTTTTAGCCCAAAGCGCAGTTTTTTGCCTACCAGCGACTTTCTAGTTGCTGAGAACCAAATCAAACACGGCTTCAGCAGCGAGGTAGCAGAGGAGCAACACGCAGGTTCTGGACATGGACTCGAGCAAAGCTGGTGAGTCATTTAAACCCAAACACTGGAGCTTGTTGCTGTCAGTTCAGCTGGACTGAAACTGCTTTGTTTTGCCACAAATTTATTCACGGTCGTATAGTAATAATTTATACTTTGGTCCGAGTTTACATCCAGAATAAGTGCTGATGGTCGTAGCTTAATGCGGTGTGGTAATATTAAACTGGGTTAGTGTGTGTGTGTGTGTGTGTGTGTGTGTGTGTGTGTGTGTTGGCCGTCCACCTTGCTTTGGCAGCGCTGCAGTCTACGCTTCTCACATGGACCCGTCAGCATAGCCATGTGCACATGTGTTTACGCTTCCCTTACGTCTCCGCTCATTGGTCGAGCTAGGCGGTGACGGAGGCATTACATAATCCACCCCACCGTGAATTGTGGGTTTTTGCTGCGGAGACACGTGAGGCGGCGCGAGCTGACCTAGTTCCAGTGGAGGAGATGCTGCCCCACGTGGGGCGCAGTGGTGCATTCAGGGCACATCGGAAATGCTAGATTAAAAAGCTTATTCAAAGATTTCCAGTGAAAATATTATGCCGACGTGCCATTTATTCAGATTCTGTGGTGAAAATGATTTCCACTGTAGTTTTATACATCAACATAGTTTTAAACGTTATATTCGGGTGAACTTTAAAACTCTACTTTTAAAGCCATCTTTAAGAAGACAGTGCTAACGGCATATTTTATTTAGAAAAATGGTTTTTAATAAACATTAGATCATTTTTACACACTAGCGTTACATATACCGTTTTTTCCGTGCAGACTTTAAATGCAGCATCGTTTTACAGAATTCAGTGTTCCAGTTTTTTTTCTTTTTTTTTTGGACGGAGTTTCCTAGAATGCATCATAAAATCTTTTCTTTGTTGTTTTGCATTTGCTCTTTTGTGTATGTGCCTGATTGTTGCCTGTTGGAATAAACGTGGACATGCATTTCTTTTCCTGACACTTTGTCAGCAGTCAGCCTCTTTATGTGGGTTTGACCAGCTGACATTTGCTGAAACAAATGGATTATATCCAGCCTCTTGTTGGATCTTAAGTGCTGTGAGATGGTGGTAACTCAAAATAAAATTCATCATAAATAAACCCCTTAAATGCCTCAAAGAACTAATGATGCTCTTTTGAGGCTTTGCAATTCGGGTGGTTTCAGTGAAGGTCCAGCCTACCTGCTCCCCCCACACACACACACACACACACACTTGAAGCTGACATTATGTAACAGTTGTTATCTAATCACCAAGATGGGCAGGGGTAAGAAATCAGGTCAGCCTGTCATGGCTGCCTGAAGTGGGGATGAGGGGATGCAGGGAAACGAGCAACAATATGAGCTTTTTGAGCTCTGATCTGACTTCTTTACTTTAAGTGGGTTAGTTCCAGTCAGGCAGGCGTCTGGGTTTGGCCTCACTGAGGCATCAGCTGGAAGATCTGTTGGAGCTGAACTCCCAGCTTTAACAGTGAGACACTCAGGACAGAACCAGCTAAAGAAACCTAGAGACATCGGATCAATAGAGGCTAAATGTGGGATGCTTGAAGAAGCTCATTCTTTCCTAACATTCTGTTGAAATATCATCACAGTTTCTCAATATTTACAGGATAAAAGAGTATAAGATAAAATCACTTATTTATAGTATGAGAAATTTGATTTAATAATATCATACTAATTTGTATAATGACATTCATTTATTTGGGTTTTAGAACCAAATCAAAAGCTATGGTTCAGATGCCACTTTAATATTTCATTTCTCATTTTCTATTATCTGGACTTGAATGTTAGGCAAATTGACCAAAATGTGGGACTCTTGCAATATAGGCTTTAAAATCTAGAAATGACTTGGGCCACACATAATACAAGTAAAACATTTTAAAATGCCACTTTTTTTCTCCAGACTACCAAGGCCGGGTATCTAGCACCACCTGGTGTCTACCAGCATGTACTTGCTGAGATGGATTGTGTTGTAATTTGACTGTTGGTGTGGAGCAGCAACGTCTGGTCACTCCTCTACCAGGACTCATTTTTTAAAGGTTTTATTCCTGTCCGACCTCTCAGATAAATGTATCTGAGAGGTAATGAGAGCTGGGACTCGAACCTGTGACGCCACATTGAGGACTAAGGCCTCCACACATGGAGGGACTTTGCCCCTGCGCCAGCACAGCTGGGCTGCTTTCAAAGGGTTTTAAAGCTGAGGAATGGAGCAAGGGAAAGATTTACTCCCTCAGAGTAGCTCGATGCTGGCATAGAGACACATGGTGATAAATTAGAGGGTTTGGGTTTATTACTTTCCAAGGAGCCTCTGTGTCTGGTGGCCTTAAGCTGCCGTTTGTCATGTTTTTAGTCCATGTCATCTCACAGCCCTGAGCCCCCTAAGCTCCTTCCCTCTGCATCACCAGGAGGCGTCATCGCCTACATCAGCTCCTCCAGCTCCTCCTCCAGCCCAGACTCCTGCCACAGCGACTCCTCCAACGGCAGCTACCAGTCGTCTTCGCCTGGGCGCGGCTCCTCGCCCGGCCGGGGGCGGCCGGGCCAGCTGATGGACCCGCCGCTCGCCGTCGGTCGCCGGAACCTTCCGGGGTCTCAGGGAGGCGGCCGCTCCTTATCCTCAGGAAAATGTGGGATCACAAGTAAGTAGCTCAGTCCTCCATGCGCTGAGCGGAGCTGCTGCAGGGATCCTGAAGGTCACGGCTCGGTTCTGCTTGATGCCATTCATGCAAAGCTGCAGTTTAGGTTCTTAGAAATAAAACGAAGCATAAAAATATACTGAATCAGTGACTTAAAAGGTATTTTGAGCAGTTTTTAAATTTAATACAAAGTCAATTACATTTTTTTATTATATCACTTTAAATATAATTTTAAGCCATGTAATATTGTTATATTGTAACAAAGTATTAAAGGAATTTTAAAATGGTTATAGAAAATATTTTATTTTTCCCTTTTCAGTTTGTTTCATTCATTTAATTTAAATTAATTTAAATCATATAAATTCATAAGAAATCTTTTTTCAACATTTATTTATTTATTTATGTCCGCATTTATTTTCCCACAGTTTCTATTTCTAAATGATGACCATCTCCTGCAGATTTTCTGCCCCAGTATCCCAGTGCTTTTATAGTCCAGATGTTCTGGTGAAGTTGTCATGAAGTGTGTGTGTGTGTGTGTGTGTGTGTGTGTGTGTGTGTGTGTGTGTGTGTGTGTGTGTGTGTGTGTGTGTGTGTGTGTTCTGGTGACATGCCTCTCAGAGCCTTTGTGTGTGAAAGCAGCAGAGTGACTGCTGTGTGTTTTTGTGCCGATCAGAAATCAACGGCCTGGTGCTGCTGTGTAAGGTGTGTGGTGATGTGGCCTCTGGTTTCCACTATGGGGTCCACGCCTGCGAGGGCTGCAAGGTGAGGACCCCCCTGCCCCCCCTGCTCCCCCCCCCATCCCTCACCCTACACTCTCCCTCAGGCTCTCTGTCTGGCTCTGCTGCAGTGAACTGGGCCACTGCAGACACAGCTTTATCTGCAGCTGTGAGCAAACACTCTGAAACTGGTTCTCTGTCCTCCACCATGTGAGGCAACCGCCACACATGATCAGGACATGTGTGCATCCTTGAAGTCGTAAATTTATCAATCTAAATTAAAGCTTTAAAATGTCTTAAATTTTAATGCCTTAAGATGCAAGCTGGCCTTAAATGTGTTGATACAGGTTTTTGTGGTGGCAGGACTATTTAACCTCATATATGAAGCTTTTTTTATGACTTTTCTGTCAGGTAAATGTTTGAGTCACACACACATCTTAACTGTGTACTGTGACTCGAGGTGGTTGAGGCTACTGCTAACTAGTTGCTAATATACCTGTGTTGCCTAGCAAGGTGGCCAATTAGCTTTATTGGATCTATGATGAGTAAGTACAAATGTCTTGCTGGTTGCATGGACAACATTTAGTTTCTCCACCGTTTCACTTCTGTTGCCACTCGGCTCCAATGACACACTGTGGCTAAGGCAGAGGAGGATTGGGTTTTTATGAAGAAAAAAATCAACCTTTTTGAGCTTCATATCATGTTCTAAAGTTATTTCTTGATCATAAACATGTAATGATGTTCTGAAGGTGGAGAGCTTCTTAAAGACACAGAGGCCAAATCTCAAGTCATAAAAGTGTAAAGTAAAATTCTTAAGTCGTTTTAGATATATAGAATATTTTGTAACTCATTGTAATAAAACCTTAGTTACTTGATTGTGCTATAAAATTGTCACTATGTTCCTGGAAAAGACTGTTCAGTTTGCTTAAGTTTCTTTGAAGGTGCCATTAAAAAGGTCTTAAAAAGTCTTAAATTTGACTTGCTGAAACCTGTAGACACCCTATTGATACACATCCTCACACACACCGTCAGAAAGCTGCTGTGCGTTCAGTTCTGTAGAAGATGAAAATGCTCAGGTGTTGTGAGGTGCAGCTCGTTTAGTCAGGTCTGTCATGAGCTCTTGATGTTTAACAGCTGAATGATGATCCTGTGGGATCCCACAGTGTCCCATCATGGAGCAGAGCTCCCACCATCAGCTAACCTCCCACAGCACAGAAAATGGAGCACTCACCATGCTGTTGGTGTGTGTGTGTGTGTGTTCAGGGCTTCTTCAGGAGGAGCATCCAGCAGAACATCCAGTATAAGAAGTGCCTTAAGAGCGAGAGCTGCCCCATCATGAGGATGAACAGGAACCGCTGCCAGCAGTGCCGCTTCAAGAAATGCCTCATGGTGGGGATGTCCAGAGACTGTAAGTGTGTGAGGACAGCAGCCCAGCCTGAGGTGGCAAACTGGATAAGAAATAATAGAAATAAACTGGTTGGCCTTGTTCATTATGTCCAACCCAAAGTATTCACACCCTGCAAACATTTACCAGGCTATTAAGTATTTCTATGAAGAATTATCTGTAAAACTTAGACCAACGTAGAACTTCATCAGATGTTCAACAAACATTTTGTGTTGGATTTCTTATAAAATTACATCTTTATTCAGTTATTGTTCCGACTCTATTTTGGTAATAACCTTATTCTTGATTAAAAAAAAAAGAGAAACCTGACCTGAATTCAAAGTCCAAGTAAACAGAAGCTGTAAAACAAGATGGTGGCTCTGGACCTGCTGACATCACTCTGGACTATGGTGGAAAAAGCATCCAGATTTCCAAAAATGAAATCTTTAAAAAGATTTTATTAACTTAATTTAGTTCATAAAATCAACCTATCTTCCAGCTACAGCGGAAGTTTACACTCGGAAGACACACTCTAGTTCATTATTATTGTTATTGTTATTATCCCTTTGTGTTGGCCTAACAGGGTGGATTGGATATTTGTGGCTGCAACATAACAAAATGTGTGAAGGGTGTAAATACTTTAGCGTTTGTCAGTTTCCATGTTTCATTGCTCTAACATCCAGAATGCTAACGTCCAAGCGAGCTAAAGTGACCCTCTTCCCACTGTCCAGCTGTGCGCTTCGGTCGGATCCCCAAGCGGGAGAAGCAGCGCATGCTGCTGGAGATGCAGAGCGCCATGAACAGCATGATGAGCGATCTGAGTCAGCCGCACGCCGCCGGCGAGGCCGGCCCGCTAACCGGCCCGCTAACCGCCACCGCCGCCGAGAAGGCCGGCCCCGCCCCCTCCCCTTCAGGCTCCAGCCAGTCGGACTCCGGCTCCGACCCCGATGCCGCCGTTCCCATGGATACCGGCTCCAGCTCGCCGTCCCCCAGTGTGTCGGACAGCGGCGAGGACGAGGTGATCGGCTCGGTGACCAGGGCCCATCAGGAGACGTTCATGTACAACCAAGAGCAGGGCAGCCGGGCCCCCGAGGGCCCGACCGGACCCCTCAACGGGGACCGGAACCAAGCCGCCCCCGTCCAGCTCTCGGAGCAGAGCCGCGACATCTGGAACCGCCGCAACAACAACTCTGTCAACATGGCGGGACGCAGGTTCCTGTCCATCCAGGGACGGCCTCACAGCCAGCTGGACAACCAGTGTCCAATCAGAGCGTCCCGCAGCGCCGGCACCAGCCACAGCCCTGCCTACATGCACGGAGCGGTCAGAGCTCTGCCCACTGAGCTCTGCCCCGGCGGCGCCTGGAGAGGAGGCAGCAGGATGTACCTGGTAAGACGGTGCAGCCCGGCGCTGGGTCAGAGCGCAGCTGTCCCTCATGTCTGTCTCACTGCAGCTCATTTACGTGTGTGGAGACACAGTGGAGGACACTTAGGGTCTCTGTTTGTCCCAGTCCTGTTGAGTCCTAATTGGTCGTCTGTCTGCAGGTCTGTCCAATGAACACGTCCCCTCAAGTGGACCCGCACAAGTCGGGCCAGGATGTGTGGGAGGAGTTCTCCCTCAGCTTCACCCCCGCCGTCAGGGAGGTAGTGGAGTTCGCCAAGAAGATCCCCGGCTTCAGGGAGCTGTCTCAGCATGACCAGGTCAGCCTGCTGAAGGCTGGCACCTTCGAGGTACAAGATCCGCTCTGCCCGTCCTCCGGTCCCTCAGGGTTACAAATAGAACACAAACAGCCTTTCTTGTCCTGCAGGTGCTGGTGGTCCGCTTCGCCTCACTGTTCCATGTGAAGGAGCGCGCCGTCACCTTCCTGGGGGGACACAAGTACAGCGTAGACGCTCTGAGGACCATGGGCTCCGGGGACCTGCTCAGCTCCATGTTTGACTTCTGTGAGAAGCTGATGAACTTGGGGCTGAGCGAGGAGGAGATGAGCCTGTTCATGGCCGTGGTCCTGGTGTCAGCAGGTGGGTCCCTTCACTCTGCTGCTCCTTTGAGTTGCATTTTAAAGATTCAAATCGACAGAATAGTCTGATAATATTCAGATTACTTGACATGATGTTTTTATTAAGCAAAAGGTCTGAAAATAAACAGCAACTGCTATCAAGTTTTCATTTTTGATAGTCAGGAACTGCGTTTCTACTGCGCAAATTGGAGCTATGAAAATAAATTTGTTTAATTGAAATGCAACAATTTTGAGAAAAATGAAATACTTTAAGAAAGAGGTTGTGGTCGACTGAGACCTAGTCGACTAGATGGTTACTGCTAAAAACATCAAAAAATTGTTTAATGTGTTTAGCTGTTTTGCTTTAATGTCAGCTAATATTTTATGCTTGGCATTTTAGTTTTAACTTGAGCTCCTTTTTAATTTTTAATTTGTTTAGCATTGGCGTCAGCTAATTTCTTAAACGTGGTTAGCAGTTGTAGTGTTAGCATAGCTGTTTAGCAAATTAGTGGCGAATTAAATAGTTAGCTGACCCCATAGTGGCTTAGCTAACTGTTAGCTGTGCCCACACTTGTGTAATTCAAAGATTTTAGTGCATAAATTCACCATTGCAACCATGACGACTACTTAGAAACATGTCCAGCAGAGAAAGGAGACAAATGAAGGACAAAAGTTCTCTGGTCCAAAACATGTAGGCTTTGATTTGATACCAAACAAATCAAACTGACAACTTCAGAGCAAGAATACATTTTCCATGTCAACCATCTATGATCATTTATAATTTCTGTGAGTCCAAATTATATATGAACTGAAACAAGAAATATTGGTCTGTGATAAATATTGGCAAATTTAATGCAAAAGTAGATTTTCTTTGATGGCCATCTTGAATTTTTCAGTGGCTTTTTTCCCCATAAACATCTGCACCAAGTCATGTTTTTGTATTTGTGTGTGAAAGTTTTTGCTGAAATATGAAGTTATCTGTCTTTACTTTATTGAAATGAAATTACAAATGACAGAAAATGTTTTCAAATCTCATTTTTATTTTAATCAGCACTTTACATTACATTGTAATGTACAACAAGTCTGCCATCTTGATGTACAATGTCTGTTTAGTTGGACTCTGAACTACAGAAGCCCAAGAAGTTCATTAGTGGGAGGGAAAAAAAGTGTCTTACCAAAATTGATATGTTCATAACCAGCCCAGCTGTTTGTGCTGCATGTCCACAGGGTGGCGCTAACGCAGTGGCTTAGAGAAGGAAAGCAGAAAGGCTTTGATCCTGTCAACTAAATCTGATCAGTTCGCGTCCAAGAGGTCTTGAACTGAACATTTCTCAGGTGGGTCCCCTGAGGCCCCTGAGGGGTCCAGAGGGTCCACACCCTGCAGGAGACAAACCCAGAGGCCCCAGAGCCACAACTGGCTCTTTGGACCTTTGACTATAAATGATAAACAACCAAAGTTGTCAGATTTTCTTGGAATAATTGCATTTAATTTCCATAATTAACTCTAAAAGTGCCAGTCATTTTTATGTGGATCTATTTGTTGTTGGGCTGGAAACTTTGTGCAAATGTCACCATCAGCATCCCATATAAACAAATGTCACCTAGAAATAGGGATAAAAATGGTGGTTGTTTGAAAATGACAACAGATTTCCTGCAGTAGAGATTTACCAAAGAATTCTAATTAATATTTTATTCTAAAGGTCAGCCAGTATTTGCGGCTCTAAAGTCATTTGATTTTTCAGAAACGGCTCTTTGAATTTTAAAGGTTTGTGTGCTGAACTGATGAAATGATCAGGTGTGGTCAGTCGATGCGTCTGACCGTCTCTGCATCCCGTCTCCCTGCAGACCGCTCCGGCATCGAGAACGTCAACTCAGTGGAGGCCCTGCAGGAGACGCTGATCCGGGCCCTGAGGAGCCTCATCACCAGGAACCATCCCAATGAGTCGGCCATCTTCACCAAGCTGCTGCTCAAGCTGCCTGACCTGCGCTCCCTCAACAACATGCACTCTGAGCAGCTGCTGGCCTTCAAGGTCCATTCCTGAACTCTTTCACAGCCTGAACGGCCCCCGGGTCGGGCTCCGGCCCCGGGTCGGGCTCCGGCCCCGTGTCGGGGCCCTGGGTCGGGCCCCCGGGTCGGGGCCCCGGCAGCTGTGCGTCCCCAGGCCGTACTGTCAGCTGACGCAGCCGCAGCCTCCATGTGTTTGTGTGTAGCAGCTGTACTGATCTTAGAAGCACTTTCCTGTCTTGTGACTGAGGTTCTGCATTCATAGTGCAATATGTATCTGCTTTGTTTGACATGGACAGCAGAGCAGTGGCTCCAGGCCCCCAGTGGCTTTACTCCACTCTGAATGTGGTGGAGGCTCTGATGCTTTCCAGGGGGCCGACACACAAGAGAGAATGTAGCTGAAACAGAATGACGTCTTATTTGACCCTCGTGTTGTTGTTGTCCATGTTCTGTTGTGTTCTGATTTAAGTGAATAATCTGATGACTGATGGACGGCACACTGACTCTGGGTTGATTCTCAGCTACTGAGAAGTTACTGCAGAGACCAGCGGCTCCCCAGTGGCTGACTGGGCTCCGACCTGTTGGGTAGAACCTGACTTTAGTATTAGTGAAGTGACTGAGCTGTCAGAGCTGCTGGTGTTCACATCATTTAGTTTAGTTTTTAATATCCAGAGCTTCTGTCAGCATGTGGAACGGGTCACAGGAATCCAATTTCTAAAGAAAGTATGTAAAGAATCTAAATATGTACTGTTATACATGACCATATAGATGACTGTCTATAAAAATAAATTTTATAAGTGAGGTGAAGTTTTTCTGTGTCGAGTATCTCAATTACTAATGACAGTTTTTCCTCATATAAGAACAGTAAAAACTCAGTGTGCAGTTTTCTAATCAGTCAGCAGGGGGCGTCGGTGCTGCTGACTCCAAATCGAAAACCCAACCAGGGGCAGTTGGGTTTTCACAGCCTTGTTTTAATACATTTAGTAAGTTAGTTAAGAACCAAAGTCCAAACATTGACCCAGACTGAGGATTGCTGTGAAAACTGTTTAAAGCCAAGAATGTGCAGAGATTCCACATGATCTGGGTTTTTTGTCTGTTTTTCCTAATGACTTAAAATTATAATAGAATGATTAGCAAGTCTAGAAATACAAGAACTATTCAATAAAATATGAAATGATGTTCAATGACATAAGTTAACAATATCAATGATGGCAATCACTGAGATAGATGCACACATACAAAAGTATCTTCATACCACATATGAGGTCAACCTGTTCCATTCTACACGCCTCTTTTGCCCCTGATGCTGCAAAATGAAACTCGCCTCAAGCTGCAAAAACTTGCACTAAGAAATCTTGTCTCATGAAAAAAATCATAACTAGTAATCATGACATTTAAAGTGGCCATGATAATATAAGAAACAAAAAGTAACATTTGCTGTAGGAACAAGATGAATCTGGTCTGTGGAGGAGAGAAAAGACATGAAGATCTTTGCTCATTCTGTGCTGAGCAGCTGCCAAGAGGGAGAGAAACGAGTCTGTGGTGTTACTGTTGTAGACAAAATAAAAAGGTGTACCAAAGCATCATTTAATTTTTCATTTGACAGTTATTCCCTAAATCTGCAGGATCAAAGCACAGTAGCTGATGTTTGACACATGCTACATCATGTACTTCTGTAACATCAGCTGATCATTCTGAGGAGGACTGACCCGTCGTAGGCCCACAAAACCTGACCAGAGGATTCTGAAGAGGTTCTCCAGAACCGTCTGGCTTAAGGCCAGCACCCATCATCACGTTCCAGAGAACACGCATTATGAAACGTCAGACAGTTCTTTCATAAGACCAAGCTACACGTGAGGACAACGTAACTCTGAGGTGTGAGGATGACACCTGGGCATGACTATCAATGGGACAAGAAGGAAGGTGGCAGGTCTGGTGACACGGTGTCATCACAGAACCTCAGAGTGGAAACGGCCAAGCAGATGATCCTGGACAGATCAGGAGAACCAGAATGTCCTGCAGTGAGTCGCTGAGCTCTGCTCACTGAGCCGCCTTACGGTCCGCCAGAACCAGAACACACTGGGTTCATCTCCATGCTGGACGAGCTCTAAAAGCACAACACACTGTTAAGGTTTGAAGCTGGTAAAGATGTCAGATTGTTGTTCAGGTCCAGAAGTTACATTGACCAGGAGCCGATTCACAAGGATGTGGCCCCGAAGCACCAGGGGGGGCGCAGAACCAGAGGGTGGAGCAGCACTAGAGGGGGCGCAGCAGCACCAGAGGGGGGAGCAGCACCAGAGGGGGGGGGAGCAGCACCAGAGGGGGGCGCAGAACCAGAGGGGGCGTCAAAACCCGGCCTGGAGGGGCGACGCGCCGATGATGTTTCCCCAAACACTTCAGCGCCTTTCGCTCCTTCACCTTACGCACGTAACGAGGTAAAGGTAGCGAGTTTTACCTTCACGTATCGTCGCCTGGGGGGGGAGCGAGTGAGTGTCGCTCACTTTTTTCGCATCCACCTGAATAATGTGTAGTTGCGCCACTGCCTTTCACTTTACTTCAGCCTTAAATAGGATGCTGGCTGAGTGGTGGATGGTGTAGAATATGTTCTGAGCATTCAGTTTGAAAACAATCCTTATTAATTACATAGTTTGGTATGACAACAACAATAAACTGATTTACTACATTGTTAAATGTCATTTGAATCAAGTATGGATTATCTGGATGTATTTAATACTGAAGGTCTGACATTAAGATTATTCATTTGATGCAGAAAAAGACAAGAGATGAAAAAAACATGCAAAGACAAAACTCTTAAAACCATGTTTATTCTCAAGAGCCAGTTCACATTAACTCAACCATCATCCATTGTGTGCATTTCAAAACTTTTCCCAGGTCCTCTGAGTTCATGTACAACCGCTGGGAAGCTAATTACCAGAGGACAGTTCCAGTAAAACCAGTTCATTCGCACCATCACTTCCTTTCTCTTCCAGTCAGTGTAGAACAGGTCATACAAGGAACGACACTCAATGTACAAAGGAGGGGCGTCTGGGCTGACAGTGGGTGACCAGGATCCAGAGGTTCTCCAATGCTTGTGTGCAAGTGTAGCTGCTGCATTTTGTACTGACAGTGAAGTCCAGCCACAGTCCTGGAAAATGGATTTTACCAAACAACTAATGCTGCATTAACATTTTATGATTTTAGCTGCTTTGCTCAGTTCCTCTGCCATGATGTTGGGTCAGAATGAGAGCAATCACTTTCTTAATACTACGCTAAAACAATACCATGTTCATCTTATGCTAATATGTTAAAAAAAAAATCTGCATTCTGAAAATATACATCCTATTTCAACCGTACTGTAAAAAAAAGCTTTTCTATGGTGCAAGTCTTATGATTGGTTTGCGACTGAGTAACTTTAAGAAGAACAAGGGGGGAGAGAGAACAGTGAACAGGCGCCGGTTCCGTCAGCACTGACTACCTTTATGTGCACCGACAATGAGAATATGTTGAAAAGGAAAACGACTCAGGTTCTAAAACCAGAACCGAGTTTGTGTTTGGAGAAAATTGCCAGTTTTGGTTTGTTCTGCCTTCACAAACACAACATGAAGTTTTCCTAGAGCTTCATTTGGAAACAGAAAGCTGGACTTTCAGCTGCTTCCGTCCTCCTGACAGGACAAGACAGCAGAGCAGGAGTATGATATTTGGAGATTTATGGACCCTGGAATCATTCTCAATAGACGTTGTAAAGAAGACAAAAAAAGAGGAAGTAGACTCAGCATGGTTTTTACTGAACTGTTAAGATCAGCTTTACTATGATTTATTGAAATAAAAAGTTTGAGAATTTAACAAAAACACAGACTCAGTTTCGGTCCAAAGCATCCTGGAGTTATTTTAGGTTCGGTTCAGGAACCCAATAACCAAACTAAATATGACTAGCAATATGAGCTCAGAAAATATTTCTCCTTTTCCTTCTACAGAGTTAAACACTAAAGGGACATTTTTATAAACTGTTCAGTAAAAAAAATCCAGTTTATTCCTGGGACATTCATGTTTGATTAGAACTTCAACAACACTGAGTTGGACCTCAGGAGCCTTCAAACATCCAAACCAGACTGGGAACAAAATAACTACACACATCCTTAGTGTGTTTAGTCAGGACTGTACCAGCAGCCCTCTGTTAAACATTAATGTAGATGGATGGAATATTGACAACTGAAGGCATTTTTGTTTTTCAATGTGTGACATTTCCTTGTTTCTCTAGAATGATGACAGAGTTTGGAAATGACTTTCTACATATTTAAGAACAGGTTCTGATCCATGGCAATAGTTGCTACTTCAGGGTCATTGCTGGTGTTTTTCATTAGCATGAAATGAGAGAAAAAGTTAAATACAGTTTGAGACTCAAGAGTAAAGTTTGAATAAAGTTCTGCTTCCTAGATGTTCCCACTCATTGATTATCAGATAACCATTAAATCCAGTAAGAAACTTTTAAACACGTTTATGCATTACAGTGATGTTAATGTCCACTTGACATGTGGACATTTAACACGTGTTAAAATGACAAAGATCAGATCTCTGATTTATTTATATATTAACTGAAGTTGATTGATAAAAAGTGTGTATTTTGTTCCTATTAGATTGATACAGTAACTAAATCAGATCAGACTGGAAGTAAAACAGCTAACATCTCAAGAAGTTTCAAAGTACTCCATGAGTCTTTTGTAACTTGTAAAAACACAGTCTTGGTTTCTATGGTTACTCATTTATACACCCGTCCCTCCTGCCTCCAATGTCAGAATTCCAACTGGGAAACACAAAGCTCACCAGACAGACCAGAGTTTCGTATCCAATATGGCCGCTGAGCGGCCATATTGGATACAGACATAGTGAAAACTGTGGCTAAATTAATTATTAGTTCTTCTTATGGTTTAGTGTTATATTTTTTTCACTTGTAAAATATATATATTTAAAACTTAAAATGAACGGACATATATTATGGACATGTACTGCTAATAGTAGAAAGGGGATCAGAAATAATAAAAGTGAGGGGAGACCTGGGGTCTGGTTTAGTTCCCTGAGTTACTT
>CAEGAF010016779.1:0-64128 GCA_903067075.1 Micropoecilia bifurca
ATATATATATATATTGATAGAGAGATATGATTAGTCTTAAAAGAAATCATCTGATTCACAACAGTACCGAGATTGGCTAATATTTCCCATTGTGTGACATGCAGGGTTCATGTCAGTGTTATCTTATGTCTCTATATTTTGCTCATCCAAACACTGGTGCCGTTACATCTTTCTCCTGACTTTTTTCTACTGTCATAGCCACACTGCTGAAGTTGCATGACAGCCAATGTTTGGCTCCATTGTGCTCTCCGCATGAAGTCAGGCTTTGTGACAGGGCTGCGCATTTGCAGTGTGCGAACACCCTGAGTGTGGAAAAAAAGCTTCTCCTCACCAAGTTTATTCAGTCGCTTCATGTTGCGAGAAAAGCGAATTCATCAGGTCACCACAAGAGGGTGGCAACAGCTGTCTGTGAGCTTACTGGCAGTCTGGCGGGTAAAAATGTTCTTCCAATTTCTAGCCACAGACAGTTATGTTTCCAACAAAAATAAACATTCGTGCCCGGAATCCTGAAGCAAAACCATCTTGTTATCTCCATCTTTTCCAGACGCAGAACTGTGCCGTCTAGAGTTCTGCACCCTGCATTCAACTCTTAGGAATTACACGTCCAAAGGCAATAAAACTGTCCCTCTTTCTAACAAGGTTCCCTCCCTTTGGCATTTGTCATACCTCTGTAGGCTTGCACTGTTCCTGTCTTACATCTGCATCATTGTGTCTGAATTTTTTCTCACAATGGATCTTAACCTTGGAGAACTTAAATAGTTGATGTAAAAAAAAAAAGAGCAGCTCAGCACACGAGAGGGCAGAACATACAATGAGCTGTGGGGGTGGGGCGATTCTGCTGAGCGAGGCCAGGTCTATACATGTGGATGTGTCCCATATGTGTTCACAATCAGCATGTTTTAGCTTACATCACATGGTGTCTGCCAGGAGGGGTTTGTTGTTATTAATGTGCTGACAAAGGGAAACCGTAGCCATTTATAACCGGGCAGTTATGGGGCTGAAACGCAGACGATGAAAACGTTTACGAAGCTCAGACTGAGCAACTTTTTCCAGCAGCACTTTTGGGTAAATTGCAACACTTGCAGCTGGAAAAAAGATCAAACGCCTAAACACCTCGCTCAGATCCTGCTTATTTTTGAGAGCTTGTTATAAAGAGACACACACTTCCTGTTTCTCCAAAGCACCGGATGCTGTCTACTAGAGCCAGCAGGGCATTCGGTGGTGTGGTTGTTTTCCTATGATGTGAGATGTGAAAAATATGTATCTTGCATTGACTTCCCGTGTATTACTGTTGGGTTTTATTAGTGAGCTCAAATACATGGATGAAATCGACACAAATATGTTTTCAGGTTTTTGCTGACTTTTCTGTATTTACCTGTCTGGATCCTCGGGGCAATTGGCTAGAAAGTATAATACACCTAACCCTGCTGTGCTCCAGTCAGCACATCCAAAACCAGTTACCTTAAAAGGCACACAACTGCCATTACTTCACAATGTAAGGCAAAACAGATAATTATAGCTTTGTTACAGAGCAAACATGTTGTGGTAGAACAAATAAATCTTCATTTTGAAGTGCCTTCATGCTAAAACAGGGCCGCCATGGTTAATTTAACTTACAGTTGGCATTAATTAATAGCGTAATAGGTCTAATTTTCTCCAGACATGTGGTCACTGTCTCACCATGCCAGCTTTGGGACAATGTCAGTTGCTGTAGGCTTGAATGTTTAAAGGATATAGCTGCAAGTTCATCTTAGCTTTGGTTTTGTTAAGATAATGAAGAAATTTAAGCTGACAGTTGTTCAATTTTCTGGTGTCTTCTGGTAGAAATGAGTACATTTTCTCAATTGTACTTCAGATTATAATTCAGAAAATGTTGAAAAATAAAAATGTTGCAACTTAAATAGGTAAAATCCAGAATGGATATTTTTTGCTTTCAGCCATTGATTTTGCTTGAATATTTGATTTCAAAACAATAATCCTTCCTTCAGCTGCAATCAAACGTTTACATGCAGTCAACATGGCCATGAATGTCACAACTTTGGTCTGTTAATGATGTAGCTCAACCACGGTTGTCCCCAGAATACAGTCAACTTAAAATGTGCATTATTTTCTTGCTATAAAAATCTTCTGTCTACGGAAGAGGATTAGGGCCAGTGGAAAAAAAATAAAACAATTCTGACTTTAATCTGAGAATTCTGACTTTAATCTCAGGATTTTGACTTTAATCTCAGAAGTCAGAATTCTGACTATTTTCTCAGAATTCTGAGATTAAAGTCAGAACTGTTTTATTTTTATTTGAGTGGCCCTAATCCTCTTCCATATCTGTCTAATTAAAAGGTAGAAATGTTATGAAAAGCACCAAGTAAAACAGTCAAAGCATTAGCCAGTAGTAGCATTTTTCCTAATTAAAACTGATTTTTTTTTTCTTGCTAGAAACAAACAAAACATTTCTCAAACGTACAGCTCTAGGTACGTTTTTGAATTATGGAGGACGCCAACAAATTATCGAGGCAAACTGCTGTCGGCTGTTGGGTCCTGTGAAGATAGTCACTGCAGTTCTCGAGCTTTTCGTGATCCATCCTCCGTGTGTGACCCTGACTTCTACCTTTCCTCGAGGGAGAAGGACAAAAAAACAAAACAATTTCCCTCCTCTAAGGTCACGAACGTATCAGATTTCTAAAGCAACAACAGAACCCATGCTTTTGTCATCTGTCGTCACATGCCATAGCCACAGCTGTCTGACCAACTATAGCACCTTTCTAAAAACACTGCAGTGACAGGCCTGTGCTCGGCATGCAGAGGTTAGGAATAACCTCACAGACAGTAATCCCTGCATTCACACACTTCCATGGGGAAGGGGATGAAATAATAGGCAGGAGTGACAGGATGTGTGAAAGAGTCTGTCTGGGAAGTGGGAACGAAGTGAGCGCAGTGGAGTTTTTGCACTTATAGACGTCCAGTTTTTGGCCACATAATAGAAGCCAGGGGGCAAACAGACAGCAAGCTCTGTTCCCCACCCTGTAATCTGTTTCTGCCTAATCAGAAACACATGGCTTCCTGTAATGACTGCAGTGTTGCACCGTGAAGCAGAATGAGTTGTGAGGGTCAAATGGTGGTGTCATTGCTGCACACACACACAGCAACAACAGCCATTGTGATGAAGATATTCTTTTAAATTCCCCTGTTACACTGCTGTTCATAAGCAGTTATGTTAATTGTAATTTTGCACAATTTCTCAATTCACAACCATAAACTTCAGTGTATTGTGTTAAGAGTTAATGCAGGTCTGTGCAGTCAAAAGGAAACACGACAAGGTTTTTAAAACCTTTTTGAAAATATAAATCAGAATTGTACATTTGCGCTTATTCTCGTATGTTCCGATACACCTAAAAATGCAAAAAATACAGTTTAGTAAGTTATGTGAATATAGTCCATCGTCTGACTTGCTCCCACTTTCCCAGTGGGAAATCTGACTTCAAAAGGTGTTCCAACTGATTTTACACCGGAAAGTCAGAATTTCCAGTTAGAAATATGAATTTCATAGCATGAATCCATGGATACTTTATGGATGGATCCATGAAGTATCCATCATACTTTATGGATTTTTGTTTATAAAACAAATAGAAATTAATCTTCCTTCCTCATCACATTATGCATTTCACTGTGTTAATCTATAACACATAACCCTATTGAAGTTTGTGGTTGCAATACAATAGGAACCAGTTAAAGATTATGAAAACGTTCACGAGGAAGTGTAGCTACTACCAAGCACTGTTCAAATGACAAAATGTAATAAAAATTAAAAAGCAAGGACGAAGTTTCAAATTAAATTGTCTTTTTTCTGCAGGATTACAGAAACTAACATGCTCCTGTGGCTTGTTTTGTGAAAGAAAAACTTTAGCAAAACTTTGCCTTTTGAATAACAAAGCTATCCGCCGGCCACAGACTGGACTGAGCGCTGGGACAGCTGGGGTTCACTGCATAAAAACATAAGCCATCTGCTTATTTTCCTTGGTTTTGGGCAGACACATTGGGTCTTGTGATCAGTTTCCATCCAATATCTCCCCTTTGGCTGCTTTGGGATGGAGTGAGTAAGAAGCGGGGGGAAAAAAAGTGAAAGAAAAAAAAACCCTGAAGTGATCGTGTGGAATTATGTGAAAACTGAAACTTCAAGTCACATTAGGAAGTCTGAAGTCCCATTTAGTGCACAGATATTGGCTGGATGGTTGCACAGGAGAACAGCTAGCTGTTAGAAGAAGGGGGAATAAGTGACAGAGAAAAGGAAACACAATAGACTACAGACAAAGAGACATGAAAAAGAAAGAGAGAGAGAGAGAGAGACTGAGAAAAGGCATATGACTGATCTGCTTTTTATTAGCCATCCAAATCTTTTCCCCTAATGCACTCCCTGGAATACTGCTGACAAAGGGGGAAAATCCAGGGCAATTTGAAGTTCTAGACAACTGTTTGCACACACATCCATGCAATGGGAAAAGAAAAAAAAACAGAAAGATCTCAGTCTGGATGGAAAAGACCCGAAGCTTAATTATATATCTGACAGTTTGTATCATTTCTGCAGAGCTTTGCAAAAACATTTGAAACCCTTAAACCTATTTCAAACGTTATGAAACCAAACCTCAGTGTACTGTAATTGGTATTTGATGTGACAGAAGAGCACAACATATTGCATATTTGTCAGAAAGGAGGAAAATTATACATGGCTTTCTACATTTTTTTTTTGTTTGGTAATTTTTTTTGTCTAGTTCTTGTTTTTCTGATTCTGCTAAATATAACCTGGTGTTAATAGCAGAACTGGAGATCACAAAATAATGCTTTTTTGTAAATTAGTTTCAGTATAATTCTAGTTGTTGTATGAAGGCCTTAGAAGTTTATCAGATAACATTTATGAAGAAACATTAAGGACATTAAATAACTCCTCACTGGCTGAATACATTTAATTTGTTTTATACGGACAACGTCCCTATAAAACGCTAATTAATGCTTCTGTAAATGTGCCAGAATTAGCTAGAATGCTATTTTCCATATGTTGGCCCTGGACACTGCTCAGTGTTCGGATTCTAAAATTGGTAGATGATTTTATCTTAAAAGTTGCTTATGTGGGGAGCTGTGGTGGTGCAGGGGAAAAGCAGAACTATGTATGGAGGCCTTAGTCCTCGTGGCCGTAGTCGTAGGTTTAATTCCTGGCCTGGTGACATTTGCCCTCTTCTTGAACTAAATTGACAGAAGTGGAGAGCATTAAACACAGAAACACCTGTGGAAAATCACTCATTATTCTGAAAACATCAAACCCACTGTGAAACATTTTAGTGGCAGCATCATGTTGTGGACATGCTTTTCTACAACACAGACAGGAAAACTGGTCAGATGAATGTCCTTTCATATAAAAGACTCACTTTGTGATGCAACAATGAGGTTAAAGGCAGTCTGAAAAATAAATAAATCAGGGACTTCATAAAGGTGCCTGAACCAAAAGAATAGCAGCAGCTTTTTGCCTCCTAAATGACATTAAGCACAACACTGAAGATTTTCTCCACCCAAAGCAATAACCTCAAGCTTCATCTGTTCTGACCCACTTCACCATCTCGTCTGAGTGACTGTATGGGAGGTCGTTTTGCTGTGTGGTTCGCTTTAATTTGTGCAGTAAGAAGACCCTAATTGAGCTCCATGCCAAGACAGAGCAATGTCATGTCTTATTATAAGTCAGTCTCAAATCACAGAGTGCGTAGATGCCACTGCAAACCTCTGAACACATACAATGCGAGTGGTACCCCCTTCCTTCCCCCATCATTCAAGTTGCACGCTGACCTCAGTTCTCAGCGGTTTTGGCTTAAGAAAAGCAGCAGCTCCATTTCCAGTAAATGTCATTTCATAGTTTCTGCATTTCCACAGAGCTGAGGAACAGCGTTTATCGTGTAGGAAAGGGCTGCAATTAGACAATGTTTCTCGCAGACTGAGCGTCGACAGAGAGAAGAGATGAAACTTTTATTTTTTAAAATCTCCTCTGGCAACATCTGATGCAAGGAAATGACAGCATCTCAGTAAACTGTGCCACAGCTTGAAACAAAGAAACACCAAAACAGCAGCAACGTTTTTTAAGACCCCTTTTAACTAAAGTTAGATTTAAGTCAAAAAAAAAAAAAAGATGTCATAAACTTTGCTTTTAAGCTCTTCGTCATCAATCTCAAACAATCATTCCCCTCTCTTTATAATTCCATCGTCATTCCTTTTAGTCACTTTCAAGTGTAATTTGACTCTCCTTTCTTTCTGCTTTGCATTGCAGAAAATATTTGTCTTTTTCTCCCTCACTCATAAATTTCTTTCTTCCTCTCCTTGCAAGGACTGAAATGGTTACCAGATGTGGTTGCAATCTGTTCTTGTTACCATGGAAACACAGGGACTGGAATAGGGTTTTGTTGTTGTTGTTGTTTCTTAAGTCCAAGGCTTCTGGCTGACTCATGGGGCCAGAGTTTTCGAGTCTCGCTGTTTCTACAGACATGGCACGCGGCGGCCGCCCTGGGTCCAACTCGTGTTCAGCCTGCCAGCTGAGATGTCACTGAACCCCTTTTCCCACATGGGTCCAACTCTGACAGTTTTTCTACAAACTTCACTTGGTGTTGTACAATTGCTCCTTTGTGCTCTTTTCTCAGGCTTGGAATCAACTACACAAGAAATAATTTTCCTCTCTGCAATGCTGCTATCAAGATCATTTTCACGGAACTCCCTCGCTGTAACAATGAAGAAAAGGACAATCAAAACTTTGGCGACAGAGTTTATCCTAAAAGCCATAGATATACGGCGCAAACATTAAGATCCGCTGCTTTTCCCACAACATGTCAGGGATGAAAAGCTAGAGAACATGTGTCGGTATCCTCAGCTGAGAATCTTCTCCATCTGCTCGTTCTCGGCTCGCAGATGGAGGCAGTTGTGTTAACATTCCTCTCTATTCTGGCCGTAAATCTGACTTCAAGATGTTGTCACATGAAATATTGGCCTACGTGAGGGAAAAAGGGTGGAGGATGGATCCAGTAAAAGACCTGGCTGACAAGGCTTACAAGAATTTAAAGCTAAACTTTGGGAAAGTTAAGACCAGGTTCAAAGTGGATCTAAAAAGAATGGGCCTGAAACAGATGGCTTTCATAAGATAACAGCAAATTGAGCATCCTTGTGAAGCTGTATGTATTTTGATAGGAAGCTAATAAAATCACACTAGCGGTTAGGAATTAATTACGGTGCCAAATATAAAATGTGTACCTTGTTTTCTTACGTTTTCTGTTCTGAAACATAGCGTGTTAGGTTGTCTAACTGTTGCAAGCAGGTTTCCTCTACAAAAGAGCGAGAAAGAGAAAAGCTGCAGGGAGCCGAAGGAAGGAGAACATAAAATGACAGAAGAAGACAGGAGAAGTCTAAGTACTGCTCTACTGGAAAAATGGGGTCATAGACAAAAATCATGGTAACAGGCGTGTCACCATTTCTTTTGTTAAAAGCATTTATTTCCCAATGTTTCTTTTTTTTCTGTTTAGGATTATGCTTGGAATAAATTAGTTTGATTTAGAAAACTAATTTATTCCAAGGCTTTGCCACTTATTAGAACGAGAGTCAAGAAAGATGTGGTAGTGTGGGTAAATCTTAAGTTGCAGATTTGAATGCATTGCACAATGCCAAAATAATGAAAACATTTATGTTTCTTCCAATTATCCATTCATCCATCCATCCAACCAACCAGTCATACCTTAAGATCAGTTTTTGCTCCATCCCCTCCAAAATAAACCATATACACAGCACATGATTAAGTTCTGAGAACAGAGTTTCCCCTGTTTAAGACCCATGAAAGGAGCTCTTGTCCCCCTTCCTTGAGAAGCCAATCAACAGTCTCCTGGTTCCTTCTGGGCCTTTGAAGAACCGCTCTGACTGGATGCCTCAGGGCTTCTACCATGTCCTGAGACTCAGCAGTCCAAACCCAGAGAAGCAGGAAAGGGCCATATATCAGTCAATGACTTGTTCTGTATTGTTCTGCATTTCTATATTTATATGTATATTGTCAGCTTTACTCTAAAGTCAGGGACTCGTAAAAATAACTCAATGCTGGTCTGATGTGACCCCCATCAGACCAGATATGTGTCACAAAGGAGGATATTGTTCCTGTGAAAAGAAATCAAACTAAAGTTAAAGGCAGTGTTGTTTTTCCAGTCATGGTTTCCACTTTGGCTACACATATTGCTTTTTTTTATTCAAAAGAACTAAATGAACACACAGAGTTTAACAGCCATACGCTAAAAGGCAATCAAAGTTGCAGTAAAACCAAACAAACATCACAACTAAAACAAAATACATCTTACAGCTGGTGACGGTTTTACAGTTTCTTTAGGCCCTTCTTTACAAAAATGCATTGTAAGGCAATGAAACCAGGCAGAGGCCAGTCAGGCAAATGACTGCAACTTAATAGTTACACAGTATTATGGTTTTAAGCATATGCACTTGTTACAACAGTGGTATTATGGTAGTATTGTACAATACTCTTTTGTATAAGATTTGCTTACGGGAAGCTGCAACAACAAATGGAGGGAGCAGAAAGGTTACACATGTCCTCTGCAGCTATAATGCCATATAATTACACTCTGCGTCATGCAGTTAAGTGTTACACAAACAATAACATCAACAGAGAACAATTACAAAGCCAATGTAAACTTTAGAGAAGGAACGTACTCTTTCTGCAGATTTGATTAAGAGCCAAAAATAAGCAACACAGCAAAACAAAAAAAAGCTAATACAATATGAAAGCCAGTTCATTGACACCAAAAGAAAACAGAGGAACCCACACGGTCATATAAGCACAGCTTACAAAGATAATAAAAAAAGTACACAATGTATACAAGTAAAATGTTGAAAACAAGAAAGAAATGGCTTGTACCTTGACGAAAAAAAGATAGAAACATTTTGTTGACGTAATATTCTTCATCTAAAAAAAAAACGTGCCAAAAGCAGATTATCATCACTTCCTATGCCACTAACTATTCATGTAGTTCAAGTTGTAAAAGCTGCTATAAATTAGCTTTTTTCCTACCTGAAAACTTTCTTGTAAGTGTTCCACAACAATACTTTCATGGATGTGAAATTATGGGGTCCGCACTTGGAGTAAACAGTGGCAAAATCCTTTGGCAGACATGACTTTGGTTTTACACACAAGATAAAGTACCATTTAAGCCTATGTTTTAGCCAAAAGCAAAAACATTCAAACATCCTCCTAAATTTAGCATAAATCTGCTGGTATCATTTCATTCTCGGAAAGCTATTTTTGTCACAAAATTTATCGTACTGACATCTACTCAAAATAAGAATTTGACAGCGGCCTGATTTCCTGAGGGATCAAAGAATCTAGTTACAGAATGTTGAACAAACAGAAACTAAAGAGACATTACATTGTTTTGGTTCTCTTTTTTAGCTTAGTGGTTCAAATACAGCAAAATAACATTATCTTTAATCTTAGCAAAACCCTTTCATATGGATCAACAAATGACATCTGACAGATCTGGCCAAGTGATGCTGATTAAGCTTCAAGTGGGGAAAAAAAGCTTAATAAGGCTGAATTTAATAATGAAGAATTAAAATGTCCTTATTTGCATTTGTGAACTCAGAGATGGATGACAAAAGTTTTTTTTTGTGTGTGTTTAGAAATACTCAGATTTATTAGACTAAATTATAATTTTAAATATTATACCTAGAGTAGACATTCATCTGGAAAGAAATTCCTTAAGGCTGGAATGATCTGTAAAAAGCTTTGGTATAGAGCTATACTGCTGCATGTTGCTCTAAGCAAGTTAGAATAGAAAAGTGTTAGCTTCTAGTCATCAAAGCACCAATTACTCACTGTCACTGTGTATTACATGCTAATAGCTATTTTTCTGGCCCTTGTTCTTTTTAAATTCCAGCTGTACAACTTATAAAGCAATGAAATAAGTTTTGAACATGTCAACACTTTTCTCAGTAAATGTATCTGTGATGGGGCTATTGACGTGAAATTCACATCAACTCAGCAACAACCTAAGTATTATACATATAAACAAACAAACTACTAAGTCTTACAAGGAAACAAATCTAAAAATAAAAGTGTGTGTAATAAAAACTTCAAATATAAGAGCATAAAAGCCGCACAAAGGCATAGAAAACCAAGAAAATAGCTGAAATCTGTTTGTAGCAATTAATCCTGCCCTCATTGGTGCCAGTTAACATTGGTTGGTTGGCTTAGTCCTAGTTAATGGCCTTTAAAAGGTTTTCTTATTATCAAGGTATCATAGAAGAAGCATGTCATAATTAGAAGAAGCTCTCTCACGACCTTCAGATCCTAATTATGAGAGAATTTGTCACATACATGATTCTTATTTTTTTAATGTCTCAGTTAGAGCCATTGGGATCATCATTCAAAACCAGAAAGAATGTCACCACAAACCAGCCATTAAGATTTCTGAAAGAGGAGTCCACAGAATAATCAGCAAAGTTTTCTAAGAGCCAATAATTAGTCGCAGAAAGCTTCAGAAAGTCCTGAAATTAGCAGGTACACTCCTTTTTATGAAGTAATGCACTCATCCCGTCTGGCCTCAATGAACACTCACTTTACAAAACGTCATTGCAAAGGAAAAAAGCATATTGATGCTTGTTTCCTGCAGAACATTTGGACAAGCCAATCAAATATTGGGAGAGTGTAGTCTGGTCAAATGAGACCAAAAGGAATTATTTGAATGTTATTGCACACTCCACATCTGGAGCACTAATGGCACTGCATATCACCCCCAAAGCACCATGCGAACAACGAGCCCTGATGCAGCTCTGCACCACGAAGCTTCCTCTGTGGAAGGGATGGCATCATGGTGTAGGGCTCCACCACAGCAATGGTACTGGTAAATTTCACATAGTCAGTGAAAGAGTGAATGAAAAAATGTACCAGAACCATATTGATAAGAATCTGAAGATGAAGCAGGACTGATTGTTTTAACAAGACAATGATCTTAAACACACAGTCAGTGAAACTATCTGTTTCCAAGACAGTATGTAAAATTGCTGGAATGACCTGGTCAGTTGCCTGATATGAATCTGTTTCAAAATTTACCCCCCTACTGACAACAGTTTGTGTGGATGCACAGGTCAAAAGTTAAATTTGAACAAACCTTTTCCATACAGGAGACATCTTGAAATACCCTTGAAGACGTTTCAGTGAGCACATTTAAAACCTATTCCCTGTGTCATTCTACTACATTACACTTGATGCATCGACTGATTTGTGGATCACATTAGTTGTTACAGACAACGCGTTTCATATCAAAAGCCTCATTAGAAGTGAATCTACCAAAAAAAATGTTGATGTAATCAATACTCATTTTACATGCAGTAGATAAATATAAAAGTGGGCTCATGACCCAGCAGCTGAGATGAATGAACTTTCAGATAATGTCCCTGTTTACTGTGTTATGTTCAGCTCTAGACAAGGTTGTGTTGCGACTTGAATACATACACTTGATGGCGTCACGGTTATTATAAAACACCCTCCTGGTGTAATCCTATTGTGCCTTTTATGTCAAAGAGGTTGTTACTTCTGAATGTTCCTGGAGGCACTGCCCTCAAGCTGTTCATTGATTAAAGCGCTATGTTGCTGCTAGCTTCAAACAAACAGTTCAGTCTTGTGGAAAATAATTGCCAACTACTCAGAATTTTTCCAAACACTTACTTCACTACTTGTGGTGGCATGATGGCTGTTTTTTGCTGGGGTGTTTTACTTTCAGGTGTATCAAGGGCTCCACCTTTGCCTTTCTTCCTAGGTGGCTTTTTTATGGGAGTCTTCTTCGGTGTAGGGTCCAGCAGGTCCCCCGTCCTGGAGCCGTTCAAGTCCTGCTTCTCCGGGCTCTTGGCTTCGGGGGTGCCAAAGTTGTTGGTGATGGGTGCCACCATTTTCTGAAGGTTGCTTGTGGTAGGCAGCAGAGGCTTGGTGGAGCCCTGCTGACTTAGTCCACTGGAGTTGGTTCTCTTGGCTTTTTGTGGGGGTGTGGGCTTCTCCTGGTTATTTTTTGGTAGGGAGAGACCATTGGTCTTTGTCAGTCCAGTCCCCTCATTCCTGTTGATGCTTTGGGTTTTCTCCTTGAGCTGTGCAGCCAGTAAGGTGGCCGCTTCTGAATTCATGTGAGGGTGGATGACCTTCGGGCTCTTTGGTGGCTCTTTAGGACTCTGCTTTGGATTTTCAACAATCTTCTTCTCAGGCGATGAGCTACGGAAACTGCTGATCATTTTTAGGGCATTTTGGACAACTCCGTTGATGTGCTCCATGTGACTTGCACTGCTGTGCTCATCTCCAGACTTTTTAGCTTTTAGCAGTTTGTGTTTGCTAGGCGATCCATTTGCATTAGTATCATTTCCATCCTGTTTTTTCTGTTGGCTCCGACTCTTTTCTTTCGTTTTATGGCGCTCTTCATTCTTTGATGAGCCATCGCTAGAGCTCCTCTTTTTCTCCTTTGACACTTTGACCCTATTCCCCCCTTGTTGCTCTGGTTGTTGAGACCCTGTTGCATTTCCATGAATCCACGACACTTTGGGTTTAGTAGATGGATCTGGTGGCCGTGGTTTGGGCTTGCCAGGTGAAGGGGGAGGTTTCCCATTGCCCTTGGCTTCTGATGTGAGGTTACCATCACCATCTTTGCCACTGCAATCATCCTCCTTTGACTGCTTGGAGAGGCGGGCAATGCAGGCATATTGGGCAGCAGACTCAGACCCACTATTTGAAATCTCACTGTCAGAGCACTTGAGTATAGATTGATCGTTGCTCTCCACTTTGGTGACACTCGTGTCTTTTAGTGAAGTGTACTCCCCTGCATCCTCCTTGTATGTGTCATCCTCTGAGTTTTCATCCACAGGGTTGGGGCTCTGCTTCCCTTTGCTGTCACTCATGGATTCTGTTGATTGTTTGCAGAGGATTAGTAAAGAATATATTAAGTTCAAATTGGTTTTAGATTTAAGAAACACAACCACAGGTGGTAAACTATGTACACAAGGACATAGTAATTTAGGAGGCCAAACAATAAAAATAAACTCAGAAAACTATATGAGTGTGATAATTTTAGGGAATGTAACAAAATCAACTGGCACAAGATCTAACAGTAATAAAATGTTATAATATTTCTCTGTCATTTCTGTCTTGCTCAACACTTTACATTTGTTATGATAGCAAAGCATCATTTATATAATCAAGTCTAAGCAATTGTTACCAGCCTTATATACAGTGCATGTTACAGAATGGTACACTGCCTCTGTGCTGTTTTGATGTAAAACAGAAGTGGTTGTTTGGTGCCATGTTCAACTCCAGAACAACCCAGGAGAATCTCTATACTACATGTTTCTTATATAGTTGATATCTTTAGGGTTTCCCACAAATTTGTTGACATCTTGTTTTTTTTTTTCTTTTCTTTGTGAATCCAATATGTCTTGTTTTGTAAGCTGAAGAGCTCGACAAACTGAAGTAAAAAAACTGTGGTTTATATACTCTAAATGAAGACATCCCTGACAAACTGTGACAGGTTGAAAACATATATAAATGCATCTTTGACATAGTATTTCTCTCATTATTGTGGCATTTGGTAAATAGAACTGCATTTGGTAACACAGTTCCATGTTTTTATTCAAATTAAACTTAAGACTGTGAGAAAAAAAGTATGTAAATTCGCAATTCCGCTCTTCTAATCTCGCATCACTGCATGGGAGAAAGTCTGGGTTTCCTCCCATTGACTTGAATTCCTCAGGTAAAAATTTTACTCGGGCAATCAGTTACATTTTCTGTCCATTTTCAGTCAATTTTCTGTGTGAAGTCATTCAGACTGTGTTGAACACACTTCCAAATATTGGATTAATATTAACATCAATAAAGTTTAATCTATTCTACTCTATTATCAGCCATCTCATTCTGCTCAGCACTTCCCTCTTAGCACTGGGGGATGGTTGTTTACACAGCAGCCAATTTCCAAGAAGCATCATTTTCATGACTGATTTGTATTATAATGTAAACTTTGAGTTGGACTGATATCTTGATTGATGGTGGTATCAGATGGTGGTTTTAATTTTCTAAGAACTAATATCTGTCATAGATAAGAAAATCTCTTCAAACTAAGACCGAGTTTCAAACTCTGAAAATAGAAACTAATAAAACTGGTGTTTTCCATCAAACTTTAACTCATATGTGCCATATGCTGACTAAACCACTCCATTTCCTGTTTATACTTAACTTGCTCTCCAGAGAAAACCTGGATCTAGATGGCCTATGATTAGAAGCAAACTATCTTCATAATGAGAAATACAGAAGCATGTGAGTCACTGGTGACACATGGGAGTCGGCCTCTTTAGGACGCGTTTGGCTCTGTGTTTGCGTGTGCGTGTATAGCCCTCCTATTCCAAAGACAATCTACAAATTTGACATGGTCATTCCAGATAACAAACTGTTTATTTGCTTATGTGATGACCAACCTTCATGTGGAACACAATAAACAGGCCCTTCATCTCCGCTCTCAAAGGAGGAGAAGGACTCCTGGGAGGACCATGAGGAGCGGGAGGGCTGCTCGGCCACTGAGGGCGGCTCGATGAAGCTGCAGTTAAAGGTGTTCTCTGGGTCGTGGTGAGCTACTGAGAAGAGAAAGCAAATGCAGAAAAGCCAAAAGGTCATTTCAAGAGTTTTGTTCTCCGTTACAAGAGTAACAGTGTGTCCCCACTCAGTGTCTAAGAAGTAAGAGGGAAATAGGTTTTAGTTAGCTCTGTGGAAAAGATGAACTTTTTAAGAGTGAATTTATTAATCTAGCAGCTTATCACATTTTCATATTTGACAGAGGTTAACCAAAAGATTTATGAATTCTACTCAAAACGTCATTATAGGGATTTGAAAAGACATTCAGAACTACATCATTCTGAATCACTTTTACCCTTAGCATTAATTAGTTTTTCTATGTTGTTTTGTCAAGACAGGTGCCAAAAATACTGATACATCCATTTCATTTCAATTAGGATATTGTAAAGATGTTTTAAATAGTCTGTGAAAAATCAATTAGGCAGCTGAGTCCCATGCAAAATGATGCTAACGTAGTCCTGAGCAACATCAAGAAAATTCATCACATCGCACCAGAATCCCTGCAGAAGCTCTGTTTTGTAAAGGAATGGATTTTAAAATCCTGTTATTGGACTAAGGCACCAAATGATGTTGGGATTATGCGAGTTTCAGTGTTGCACACAAGTCTCAGATGACGACTCAAGTCACCCCAGACCTGTTCACGCGTTAGTATCAGGGACTGAACCAAAGAAATGGACAAATCTTTTATTATTCTCCTCAGCTCTACAACAAACTCCTTAAAAAATGGAGATTTGGAAAATAAAGGATGAGACCATTACATTTCATGTAATAAAGGTCAAACAGTGTTTTTCTCTGGTATTTTCAAATGTCTTAGCATTTTTTTTGTTTGATATTTGCATTTTAAAGTTCATCTCCTTGAGCTTTATGATGGAGTTTTACTATTATTATTTTAATGTTCTTCTTGATGTGGTCTTTACATGTAATCATTCAGTTTTCTATGAAACACATGTTGTTGTGCTTTACTATATGAATAGTGATTAAAATTTTCTTGCTAATTTTACTTAAGGGTTTTAAAAACTAAGGTCATTTCATTTCTGTTATCCATTCCCTATTAAATAATTTAAACTAACAATTGATGTCACTGCAAGTCGTGTTCTAGAGCTGCGTTTTAAGATTGCTTGTCTCCTCTTTGTTTAAAAGCAATGCAAGTCTTCTTCCAATGAATCTTTTTCTCAATCTCAATGTAGGTCAAATCCTGTTTCCCTCTCCATGCCTCCCAGCCCCCATCAGTCACCACGGCGTTCTGCTGACCCTTCGTTCTCAGGACAGCTGTGGTTTCTAACGCATACTTGGAGTCAGTCTTCCCATCTGGTGTGAACAGTTCAGCACAGACCAAAGCTGCTTTCCCCGTTAACTTAACATGAGCAACCACATCAGATGCTCCAGTTTACACACCCGATGACACATGGGTCCATCCGTTTGTTTAAGCTTCAGATAAACTGACTGCGGACAGATTTACAAGACTTTACAACAAGTTTGTTCAGAGCTGAATTTTTGCACATGAAGCGGGTTTTTTTCCAACTCTAGTGGACTTTATTTGATGGTGTTCGGACAGGAAAGCAGGTTGTGAGAGAAGGGGAGAACAACAGGGCTGCATCGAGGACAAGGCCTCTGAATATGGGTCGTTCCTGTGACCCATATTAGGTGTTTTAATTAGGAAATAAAATAGCGAACACAGTGCAACTACAAATCATGTTAGAACTGCTGAGGAGATCTTTTGCCCCTCAGTTATGATAATTTATATATATGTTTAACAAAAGTTCACACAACTTTAATATATAATTTTGTTTCCTCATCACTGATAAACATATTTTCTAAATTTTGTTAGAAAAGTTTATGCAAAGACACCAAGATCAATTTAATGAATCCTACAATGAGGATTGAAACATGGGTGGAAGAAGATCTCATTAACTTCTTGGTACAGATTTAAGACCTTTTCAAATAAATTGTGCACTGCTCTTGCCAAATTATGTGTTTTCCAAGTGCATTTCATTTGCAAACCTCTTCTAGTTGGAAAATCCTAATCTTATCAACAGTAAGAGTTGAACTCTTAAAATCACTTTTCTCTCCACATTTTTTCCGACCAAAACGTGTTTTAAACCTCTGAATTGAATCTCAGAAGTGCATCTATACTTTTTTCTGTGTTCTCGAGAGAATAATTGGGGTATTTAATTTGCAACACACTACTTTCTTCTACCTTGGGATAAAAATATCAGAGGAAAGTTTCTCTAAACCACTAAATGTCATTTAAGAAAGATCATTGTTAAAATTTGAGAAAATTGTTACAAGAAAAAAGCTGCTTACAAGTTTAAAGCAAAGTTTAGTAACACACTGTTATATATTCTGGAAGAAAAATAGTAAGTTATATAATAAGGCTTTTTATGAACTTCATTATTAAGAATGCTGAATGAATAATAACAAAGAAAAATATCGACGGAGACAGGGAGAGTATCCTGTTTCCATTGTAAGATCAGCAACACAGTCACTGAGGAATGCAGAGTAGCTAACTTATGCAAAAACCTCAGCAATGCTAATAAACAAGCAAACACAGGCATCATTAGATCTACGCAGTGCAGGACAGCAACTGCCTCTGAAAGCTGCTGTCTTGAAACCAGAGGTTTATTTGGGAACATTGCCTTGAAGATTCATCGCCACACTGATCCCACCCTGCATGAAGACCTGCACACAACAGCGCATTATTGACCTATCACAGCTGCACAGCACCATCACCGCAGCTGCTCTGGGGGGCTGAGGTTGTCAGGAAACAAGAACGGTGGGATACAGAAAGAAAAGTGCTTGAAACTTGACAAAGTTCTGCAGTGATTATAATGCGACAGTAGTTTCGGAAATAAACGTGTTTGAGCCTTTAATGTTTAGTTCCAAGTTTTCAAAAATGCAGTTTAAAACAAAATACACTTAATGAGATCCAATACGTCTTTAGGAAGAAAACCTTGGATCACACCATTTTAAACTATTCGTCTTTACAGGGTGAGAACACTCCCGTCCACACACACACACACACACACACACACACACACACACACACACACACACACACACACACACACACACACACACACGTAATTACATAGGCAACAGTCGCACTCTGACCTCTGCATTTACAAGTCAGTTTTCTCTGAGCAAATTAAGATGAAACAACAGATGGTGAAGCTCTTTGCACCGATTTACAAGAAACAATTTGGAACCAGAAGATGCAAGGAATGCCAGACAGACACAGAAAACGCAGGGTGTGGAGTAAATACGCTCAGGGTGGAATGCTAACTTCAAGCAAACAGCTTCGGTTTGTCAAACATTTCTCTGAAGCTGCCAATGCAAGGATCAAATCTTTTCTGTTTCCTATTGCTTGACCCCGTTATTCCTTCTTTAGTTTTGCCTTGGCACATTTATTGACACTGACCCCAGTGTGGATAAATCACAGCGCTGACACACACTAAAGTGAGTTTGACCACTTCCTGTTTCCAGCCCCAATGGGCCCCTTCTGGAATGCATGTGTTCAGGACCGTCTAGCTCCTGACAGACTTACTTTCTAAATGTTGCCAGATCACACTTTAGTGGGCAGCTTGACAGAAAGCAGAGGAGAGCAAAACAAGGAGCAGAACACGCCAAGAAACAGAAGAAACATTGAATATTCTCAATAAGTAATACTTGATGTGAAGTTTTTTGTTTTAGGATTTACACGTGGTTGAATATACTATAAACCTGACATTTCTGACTGTTGCCATTAAAATATTTAATTCTCCTTCCATATTGTGAAGGAGAATGTGATCCTTCATAATATGGAAGATCAGATTCTCCATGTGATCCTGCTGTATGTGGTATATACATGCTGGTGAAAACTGTGTCTCTGCACTGTGATGGAATTCACTTCGCAAGCAGAATTTAAATAAAGAAAAAAACCTGCAGTAAAACAGCGAAGACACAGGCTTGGCAGTGATGTGAAGCTATTTTGCCAAAGCAACATAAAATTACACTGATAGGTCTGTTGCTGTTTCTGGTTCCCCCTTCCTCCACCCCAAAACATTATTGCACATTAGCCGTACGTTTTATTTTATTGGTGTACAAACATGCATGAGAGCATCACAGCTTAAATGTTTCTTTTTACTGCACACAGGCGCCACCTTTTACTTAAGTGGTACAGGAATGTCAAGGCAATTACTTATTACATTAATCCTATGCAGATCCTCTGTATGAATGAATGAAGATTCATCCATAGTCATTGTCCACAGTGGCTCCAAATGAAATCAGGCCAACCAACTTTCTGAATAATTTAGCTAACAATAATTCGACTTGGAGGTCCTCATGGACTTTGTGGAGATGGTCTGGTAATGCATAAAAAAATATCAGACAATGACATCACACCAAAAGGGACTTTACTGTGTTGCCCACTGACAATCATTTAGCTGTAAAAAGGCTAATACACCTGACTTAACTTTATAGCAAAGATACATTTTGACGTACAGAAATTGTTGTGATGGTAAGGAAACACTGGGAGTCATAGTGCAGAAATGGTGGGGGTAGCATCATTTGTTCTAAGTTTAAATAGTTTTAAAGCTACAGTGGACATGCTAAAAATGTCATAAGACAAATCATAAAACGTCTGATGCATGGTCAAGCATGTTTGTCATAAAAATAAAAGTTTAGCCCTCTAAAATATTAAAATGTTGAAGCTTAAACATGCTTGAAAAACTGAACAGTTAAGACAAAAGCCTGTGCAAACAAGATTTGGTTGAAGTTTTTGATCAGAATAGGCTTTGCATGTTGAATTAGGCAATAGGACAAACCATAAATATGTCAAACTGTTTGCAGAAGGGGGTTGAAAGACACCTCCTTTGACTACAATGAAAAAGACTGAACTCACACACACATCTGTCACACACACACACACACACACACACACACACACACACACACACACACACACACACACACACACACACACACACACCACGAGACCTCCGCATGGAGCTGCAATGTCTAACCAAACAGTGTGGCCTTTGATAGAGCGTCACACACCAGCAGACGGGTCCCTGAACAACTACGTGCTATTATTAAACAATACAACCTCCTGCTCAGCGTAAGGAAAAGAGCATATTTTCTGGGTGGGGGCGGAGAATGAAAAGGGGCAAAGAAAATGAGAAGAAAAAAAGTTACACGATTAGGGTCGTAATAATCTGAACACATGGCATTTGAGAGTGCCAAGAATAATAAGGGTCTCTAAAACCAGTGCATTCCTTCTAAATGAAACCCCACATTCGCCTGCCTGCCAGCCACCATACACTTTTCAACTCTATTCATCATCTATGGAGCAGATGAAGGTAGCACTGAAGGAAAAAGTCTCACACTGACAGTCATTTATGGATGTCCTTCTCTGTGTTTTAGCAAACATTTGTAAAGTCAGGCCTATCTGTTTTAGGAATAACATTTCTCTGCTAATAAGTTGAATACCATAACATACGGTTTTTGGCAGGGATGTGCTAGGATATGAGGAGGAATAAAAAAATCTTTTGAGGCTTACCGACTACTTTGGGCAGTTTCTGTCGCCTTAATGGAATACGGGGAAGTTTAGTGCTGATTCGGCTGAATCGTCCGCACAAAATCCGCTTGGCTTTTTTGCTGTTGGTAGAGTTGTCTCAGTTAGCATTGAAAAGGGATGATGCCATGGAAATCTAAATGAATCATTGAAAACAGGCATTTTAAACCTGGCCCTTTGCCTCCTTGGAGGGCTCATGCACCAGCTTTTATCCATATGTCAAAGTCAAATAAGAACACCCTTTATTATTATACCCCTTTATTTTTGTAACAACTGTGAGATAAATTACAAAAGACAATGTTACTTTTTTTATTTTAATCAGAATTTCCAATTTATCACTCACTTGTGGTCGTCTTTGTCTTGACAGAGGCAGCAGCAGCACAGTAGAGAAAGTAGAGCAATCAGTAAAAAGGAGACCAAGGATCCAGCTGCGATCACACCCATCCGCTGGTTGGGCTCTGAAAGATAAAATGCTCTAAGTAAAGGGCGGGCCACACGTGTGCAGGAAATGCCAGTTTCAAAAAAACGACAGTCAAATTCAGTCCATTTTTATGACTTACTGTAAAACTACATTCAACCTGAGCATGGGAACTAAGTCCAGGCACTTGTACGTGTAGGATTTGTATTAATGTGATGCCTTGGTGTTGCATAATTCCTCCCTAAAGACATGTAACCGCTTACCCCTCCATTGTAGAGTTCCTGCAGTAACCTTCCTCCCCTCATCTTAAACGCTCATCGTTAAATGATTTATTAGCACCCCTCCCTCGCTCAAATAGGATACACCCCAAGTATAATAAGTACTGTATTTCACAAGCATGGACAGTGCATTGCACTTGCAAGGACAAATGAGAATTAGATGAGGAAAAGTTTCTTCAGTTAGGAGTTAACTGACTATCATAAATAATACTGAAGTGTGGGTGTGGCAGTTTGTAATGGTTGATTTTGAAAGAGGAGTTGTGTAAGAATGACAAGGTCTTATAATATCACTGACCAACCTGTCAACATCCATCTTTTCCTGTGGCCAAAGATCGCTCCGATCGTTGTGTGCTCTAACCCAATATGCTATATGCCTCTCTGAAAAAAATGTCTTTCCAAGACAACACCTTTTGCTTTCCTTTGTCTCAATTTCAGTTTCTCTATTTCTTTCAGTCTTTCCATCCCCGTTTCTTTCAGTTTTTCTTCCTTCTCTCCCTTGTCTCTACTCTAGCTGTCAAGAACAGAGCCAACAAACACAGCCATAAAAAGGACATCAACTTCAGTCTGGAAATGCTATCAAGGACCCTGAAGCTCACCTCGGACCTGAATGGATCTATTTGATACTATGAAATGTGTACGCAATACATGGTCAATGCACTGAACTTCTGTCATTCTTGACAAAGGTTCAGTGCATCTAAAGAAAACACTAATCAGCTGCTCTGAGATAAACATAGTCTCAGAATGGACCCATTTCTGCCTTCAGTTAACTGAGGTCATTGTGGTGTACATTCAAAATTTCTCTGAAATTTGGATCCATATTGACACCTTGACATGATTTATTAGCTGCACCCAATGATGTCCTATTCTACTAAATTCAAAACATGTTGTACTAAATTGTGATCTGGTGATTGAGGAGATCATTAAAGTACAATGAGTTTAGTCCGATGTTTAATGAACCAGTATGAGATGATTTGGGCTTTATGACTTTGTGAAATGAGTTTGCGCAGCAGAACGCCAGAAGCTCGCGGAGTTGACAGAGCAGATTGACGCAAAAATAGCTGATCTTGGCATTTGGCATAAACTGGTTTGTGACTGATCTGCTATGGCGACTCAGGTTGAGGATGAGGGAGATGATGAAATGGATTTTGGTGACTGGACTCCAGTACGTGGTAGTAGAAGATCACGAAGAGAATTAAGTAGAAAAGAAAAAATGTTGTTGGAGACGCAAAGTAGAAGAAAATAGTTCAGATGAAAATAACGCAGTTTGCAAGAGGATTGGTGGGCAGGAAACTAAGTTGATCATAAAGTTTAGGAAGGAAGATGACAACTTAGTCTGCTAGCTCTGTCAAGAGAATTAAAAAAAAGGTTTGGAGAGCTGACACTTGCTAAGACTCTTAGAGCTGGGAGTCTGTTGATCACAGTGAGGAATGAAGAACAGAAAAACAAAGTGATGAACTCCCACAGTATTTGTAAAAAAATTATTACGGAGGTAAAGATTTTAGGAGAGGATGAAGTAGTAAGAGGTCAGAGGAGATCTATAAAAACTCAGACACATTATTAATGGAGGTGAAGTAAGTAAAAGAACAGTTGAAGGTGAACGAGGGGAAAGTCTCTCAGTAATGTTGGAGTTTCAAACAAAGGTTCTTCCTGAAAGGGTAAGAGTCGGGTGCATGTGGTTTCCTGTAAGGCCATATATCCCTCCTCCTCTCAGGTGTTATAAATGTCAGAGATACAGCGGCAGGTAGGGGAAAACAAAGATGTCCAAAGTGTGGAGGAGAGCATAATTATGATGAATGTAAAAATGGGAAGGATAATTGCTGTAATTCTGGAGGGCAACATAGGGTGACTTATGGAGGATGTGAAGTCAGAAGGAAAGCAATGGAAATCGAACAAGTCAAAGTCACTAATAATATAAGTTATGCTGAAGCTGTTAAAAGAGTGAAACCTAAATCATCTTAGACTGGTTTCAGGAGAGGAAGAAGTACAATGGATCCAGTTTTATGTTTAGAGCATAAAATTAGAAAGGTTCAAGTGAATAAAAAGAGTGTTGTGGTAATATTTTTTGATATTGAGCGAACATATGATGTGGAGGGAGGGGCTATTAATTAAAATTAGAAGAATGGGTATAAATGGTCAATTTTTCTAGAAGGAAGACAAATACAAGTGAGAAAAGAGAAGGATTATTCTGAGTGTATGAATATAGAAAATGGGACACCACAGGATAGCATAGTAAGTCCGTTATTGTTTTCAGTGGTAGTTAATGATAAGTAGAGGGTGGCATCCTCAAGGGTGGCTACCAGCAAATTAGCACACAGCTAATTACCGGTAGCAACTGAAAACCTGAGGAATGAATAAATGAGCTAAACCAACACAGGACTTTATAGTTCAACTGTGATGGCAGGCAAACAAACCACAAATGCCATTCGACGTTGGACGAGGATTTGACAAGGAACATCAGGTAGGACTAAATATACCCGGAGGGTAATCACAGGAACGAGACACAGCTGGGATCAATCAACGGGGAAGACCCAGAAACAGACTCCAGGACAGAAACTGAACACAAAAAAACCTTAAAATACACAGTGTTAACAAGCATATATATTTCTAATATACTTCTAATAAGATCACTTTTCCTCAGTTTTTTGAGATGAGATTTCTTTCAAAAGCACAATGATACCAGTGCCAAAACCAGCACATGCGTTTAATCTCAACAGTACTGCCATAAAAATGGATGTTCTTAGCATAGCTAAAGCAGTGGTATAATAAAAGTTCTCCAAAAATATTTGTCGAGTGCATTTTCTCTGACATCGTTTACCCTTTTTTCTACTTCAGTAAGTCCTTAGGCTTACATTTGTAGTTTATGAAGAACAGACTTTATAACATAAACACATCTCCATTATTATTGTGGCTTTAAGTATCTTTTAAATTGACTCCAGATGGATAGACCACTAGAGATTTAAGAAATCTCCCTGTTTTGTTAATAAAAATTCTATTTGGAGGTGGATTGGAGGTGTAACTGCAACAGAAAATGTTACCGTTGTCTAAACATTAAATTGAAATACTTTTTTTATCCAAATCTAAGGGTGGCAAAAAAAAAAAAGGATGCACTTAAAAAAGTAATTTCTTACGGAGATGACAAGCACCAGACACAGGGTCACAGTTCTTGTCGTTGCAGGAGCAGGTTTGGTTGCAGTTGACTCCATACTGGCCAGGCTGGCAGGTCTTATTGCAGCTTGAATGGGGAAACGATACGACAGCAATGCGTTAAATGTGTAAAATTGAACAAGATAGAAAGAAAGGGCAAGGAGGACCCTCAAACACTAAAAAAAGAGTCTATAAATATAAACTAAACTCTTCTGTTCCCAAGAAATACAACTGTGCTGCAAAAGTAAAATGAAAACAATCACATTTTTTTCACTATAAAGCTGCCGAGGACATAGACATGCTTGCGTTTTACACTATGCACTGTCTTATAACTTACTAGATGCCATAAAAGCCTGGGTCACAAAGGCACTCTCCGGTGACAACATGACAGATGCCATTAAAACACTGGCTGCAGTTGTTCTCACAGTTCTCGCCGTATGTGCCGTTGGGGCAGCGTACCTCACACCTATCACATATAAGAAGAATGACACCATTACTGTTAGTTTAAATTATACTGTTCAGTTGGCCCATATAGTAGAGCTATAAGATTAGGTAAAGAAAACGTTTGTGTTACCTGTCACCAATCCAGCCAGGATTACAGTGAGAACATTTGCCTTGAATGGGGTCACAATGGTGACCATCCTTACAAGTGGGACACACTTCCTGACAGTCTTCCCCAAAGAAGCCCTTGGAGCAGAGCTGATCACACCGTGTCCCGTTCCAGCCTCTGTCACAGGTGATGCACCGGCCCTCGGTCACCTTACAGGGCTGCTGACCCTTGCAGTGTCCACACCTGACAGCATTCAAGACAACAGATGCAGAATTATGGTAGCAACATCTCATTTCAGTATTGAATGTCCAATACTAGTCTTTAGAGATGCACAAAGAATTTGGAGATTGACACTCCCGGTTAGGATTCCAAAAATGTATTTCAATTAAACTGAGTTTATTTATACAGAACAAAACAAGAATTCAGTTTATACTAATAAATTCATAATCAGCTCTGCTGGGTACTGGCCATTTTGCCCCCTAATCAATTTGAACTTTTTAAATTTTTGGTTATTTCATTATTTAGTTTCAGCTGTAAGAACTTTGAAAAGTTGCAATTGGAATTTGGCCACTAATCTCTGATTGGTGTCTAATACATTTGATTGACATAAGGAAAAGTGATATTATTTCTTTTGAAAATGGCCTATTAAGATGCATTTTGTACTTTATGAAGAACAGACGAAATAGAATGTTTTTTTATACTATTTGCTTTAGTTTGTAAATTATTGGATAATGTGAAAACCTGAATAAGCATTTTTCCATTATTGTTTCTCACCGTGGATTGCTACAAACCACATTTTACACTAAAATCACAAAAACAAAATAGATAATCTGTAAACTGACTCTTGTGTTTTAAAATGATTCATTTTCTATCTGATAGACATTTTCCCCCCACCTGTTTCTGCAGTTTTGGCCATAAAATCCAGCAGGACATGGTTCCCTGCAAAACTTCCCCCGGTATCCTGGAGTGCAGGTGCATGAGCCGTCAGCCTTGTTGCACTTGCCGTGGATGCATTGGCACACCCGATCGCATCGAGGACCCCACATCCTGTCCTTGCACTGGCAGCGGCTCGTGTACTGCTCGCACGGCGAGCCGTTGCAGTTGCACTGGTTTGCACAGTTCCTCCCCATCCAGCCAGGATGGCACAGACATCGCCCCGTATTCACGTCGCAGACAGAATTTAGGCTGCAGTAGCACATGTTGTGGCAGTGTGGGCCCCACCACCCAGCGTGACAGGTACATTTTCCTGTGTCTTGGTCACAGTTGCCCTTTTGGCACTGACAAGCATTCTCGCAGTTGGGTCCCCAACGGTTGTGGTTGCAGGTGCACTTGCCGGTCAAATCGTCACACTGGCCATTAGGATAACAGTTGCATCTTCCCTTGCAGTCAGGGCCCCAGAACTGGGCAGGACACTCTGTTAAAGCAAAGTGTAATCAGGGAATGTGAAAATTGTTTTTACATTAGGATGTTCAGTAATGTAAGTTAAATCTTTGTAGATTCACACTGAAAAGAGAAATCCCAACGTACAGATTTTTGCAAATGTATGATACATTATTATGATAAATAAACATAAACCTTTCAGAGAGCGGGAGAGAGAAATGTAAATAATACAAATATTTGATTTGTGCTCTATGAATTGATTGATTGACTAAACCTGAACTGAAAGTATATTATCTTGTCAATCTGCAGTATTTTTGATGCCATCCTTTCACTTGTTGTCTTCCATTTAGGCGAGCAAGGGTACATTGTACTGTAATCTTCAATGAACTGTGTGTGTGTTGAGGCTTTTTCTCCCTGGTAATGGTCAGAATGGTAAATAACCTTTTTTCTCTCCTCTTTCTTTAACAATACAGAGTAGGTAGCAGACACATTACTGCAGATAAGTTCAAAATCCATCCAACTAAGTGCAAGAATGCTTCTATGCTTGACAACAATGATTCATTGATGATTTTACATACAGTTTGAAGAGATTAAACTGTACTTAATAATATGAGAGCAGGCAGAAAATTAGCATATTTAATACCGATTACACTGTTGTATTATGTATACACTTTAATATAAACATGCTTATATTAAAGTGAACAAAGCAAAATTGCTGAAGTTTAATGAAATAACACTTTCATCTGTTTTCTTGCTGTCTGTACGTGTTTTTTACAATTCGTTTCGTTACTTTGTGTAGTAAACTATCTTGATTCCTCCAATATTCCTGTTATTTATTTGTTGAGTACAAGGTTTATGTAAGATTTTTTTTCTGTCTTCACAGATTTTTTAGAAAATTCCTCACATTGTTTCAAGTTCATTCCGTGAAAGGCTTCCTGAAAAGTATTAGAGTGAATAGAGTTTTCTCCATCTTTATAGTACATAAAGTAATGCAATACTACCCCTCCCCCACCTGTTTGGAAATATTTCTGCTCATGCATTAAAATAAGTGGACATTTCAAGAAAATTGAAGAAGAGACACCTATCGCCTTTTATTAAAAGTCACCTCATCTTGAAACTAAAGTTGGCAAGTTTGTTATGAAGCTGACTGCAGGCTATTATCAGTTTTACCTGAGTGTTACTTTATACAGAAGAGAGTAGAAAAATGCTGCAGCATTCTGTGCAAAGCAATTATTTACTTCATAACTGGTACTAACATGAGAAGGGGTCAATTATATCTGTCTGCTTAAATCTATGTACCACAATCAAACAAATTACAAATACCTGTTATACATGTTGTTAGTAACATGACGAAACACTAAATCTTTAGAGGAGTAATTATTTATTTTGTTTTAAATAGAGCTATTAAGATATTGTTGTGCATCCTTTTCTAAAGAAGCTGAAAATGTGATATTTTTATTAAAGGTTAAAATACTAGAAAAAGCCATGCCTTTGTAGCTTCTTTCTCTGGCATTCTTAAATCAAATGGCAACACAGCCGTTATTCAAATGAATATAAATTATTAATGATTAAATTTTTCTAAGCACCATAAATTTCAGAGTTTAATTTTGTGCTGTTCCTTTTTTTTGTTTTATATTATAATTTTCAATGCTTTGGGCTCAATATAAAAGAATACAGATTTCATACAGATTTTTTAGCATCCAAGCATAACAGAAAATTCAGATACCTTCTACCTAGAAAGGTGAAAAAATAAGGCCTCACTTGTGTCACAGCTGGCTCCAAAGTATCCATGTCGGCAGCGACATTCATTTGGCCTGACACACACCTCATTTTCCTTGCAGGTGAAGTTGCCTTCACAGACGGCTGGAATGAAAAAGAATAGACCAGATTATTACAGTGGCTCACACAATGAGCCGTTTGACATGTTGTGATTAATGCAAGACCTATTCCAACGTACGTGTCAGGCATTCATCTCCTAGCTGCCCCCATCCACTGCAGCAAACCAATCTCGATGACCTGGGAAAAAAAAAAACAAACTCAAAGCTATGAGACACCGAACGAGAGGGCAGAGATAGAGCACTGCACTGAAATGAAGTAAAACAAACACATATCAAAGAGGCAGCATCCACACCCAGATCACGTCTCTTTGAACTCGCAGTTCTTACGGTTTCCCACCTCTGCCAAAGTGTGCAAAAGATCAAATGTATGTAGCATATTTATTGTGTAACTAACCCAATATGGTTAATTATAGTCTGTATAAGATGAATACACTCCATCATCTATAACATCTGAGTTAGTGCAGTTTATCATGCTATCTGACTTTTCCCTGTGGGGAAGGAGCATGAATATTCAAAGATAACATTTTGCAGACAGTTTTAGTCTTGACAGGAAAGGACGGATGTGTCTCCTTTCCTCCCTCGCCTGTGACCTCTGTGGGCCCCTGCAACACGTCAGCTTCCTCTAACGCTTTGAAGATGGCGGCTCCTCAGAACGAACGGAGCAAAGCTGTGCTTTATCCTGCCCAAACAGGCAGGTGTCTCGATCTATCATCAGTAGTACGTTTTATATGGGTAGGATAAGACAAATTACTAATATCTGTGGATTTTGTATTCATAGCACCAGGTCTGAGTCTCTCCCACCTTCTTATATTTCAGCGCTGCCTTTAAATCTTAATGGTACAGATTCAACAAGGAGCCCGGAGAATTTCTCAGAGATTTGTGTCCATTCTGACATGTTATTGCTGTGCAGTTGTAGCAGATTACTGACTATATATCTGTGATGAGAATTTCACGTTCCACTATTTTCCAAAGGTGTTTCATTGAATTGAAATCTGGTGGTTGTGGATCGGTTGGCTAAGGTTGGCCTTTAAACAATGCCAAGCTGCTACTAATGAGCATTGTGTGCCAAGAAAATATCCCTGCTACCACTGCATTACCTCCACCAGCCAGACCCATTGATACATTGACAAATTGTCCATTTTGTTTATATGTAATTCTAACTATACCATGTCAGCTGAAATTGAAACTCATCAAACTGGTATCACTTTTCACATTCATTCCCACGTACATTGGTTGAGCTACTGCTGCTTTGTTTAATCTCAAACCAGTCTATACTTTTATCCATGACAACAACAAAGCCTGCTGAGTCTATTTTTTAAAGACAGGTGTGAAAATCACAGCCGTTTCTAAAGCACTGAGGCCTGTGTGTGTGGCACTACCAACCATGCCATTCATATAATCACTTAAATCCATATTTTCGATTTTGCTCAGTTTAAGCTTCAGCAAGTGGTTTTAGCCATATCTAGAAGCATTAAGTTACTGTAATTTCATTGGCTTAAAGAATGTTAATGATAATAACAATAGTGTTGTGATTATTGACATTATTTTTCAAATACTATTTGTGAATCTTTACTATTCACTTGAAAGTTCTGCAAGCAACCTGGATGGATAACTACATCCACTAATGGTTAATCTTGTGTTTGGAGAAATTTTCCATGTGTGTCTGTTTATTACCACAAAGCTTATATATCCATAGGATCTCTGTTTTTCTATTTCTGATTCAGAAACACATTGGGGCTGACAGCTTTTTGGTTCCCAAGCATTTCAGGCAACAGCTACACTAGAAAGCAATGGGTGATGAAAGGCCACATCATGACCAAGTTAGGCTATTATTGTCATTCCAGCTAAGTTCAGCTGCTGATTTTGCAATGTGAGATCATGGTGGATATGCTCACAAGTGCACATAAATTCTTCTCACTTCCTCCAATTCATATGATTCAGTGAGGAAGTCAAAATGACTGTTCCAGTCATACCCAGAAACAAGAAGTGCTCTTGCTCCATTCTTGTTTGGAGATTATTTTTATGCAAAATCTGAAAAGCAAATATGCCGAGCTTTGATGAGTTGCAACCTTCAAGTATTTATTTAAATTACATTTGTGGTGTTTTCACAGTACCGTGAATGATGCCAAATGTCATTAAGAATTTAAGAGATTTAAAGAATTTTGAGGCTAGAAATAAATATGTTTGACATTTAGTATAGAAAACAGAGGTTTGTTTTCCCTTGACTTAAATTTATGTCTAGCAACACACATAAATACCTTCTGAAATTATATTTCTTGTTAATCCAGTCACCCTTTGCCAAACGTTTTGGAACCCCAGGCCAGAGGGGAGAAACCTTGAGCAGTTATTTTTTTAAAGAAATATTATGTAAACACAACTTTATGTTATGAAAGAGCAACTTCTGATTACTTCCATTCTGAAGGCTTTGGGAATTGCAGTGAGTGGTTTCATCCAGATAACCTATGTTCAGTGTGGCGACAGTGAGCTATATTTACTCCACATAAAAAATATTCTATATATTCAAAGTGTCATGGAAAAACAGCTCGTTCTGAGACAGAATAAACACAAACTTAAATAGACCAAATAAACACAACATGACATAAGATATTTTTGAGAAAAAATAAATACTATCAAAAAATGTGTATCTGTTTCTGACCAAACAACTTTTTCTTTTCCTTTTTGTAGAATTCATTGACATCACTTCAACATGTTTGGAAGTTGCACTCAGTAATTGTGGACTTGGATGCCTTCCTTTTAGACAAGAAGCCAGATACGCAGAGGTTTTGCCAAAAATCTTCCGAGAAATTCAGAAATTTGCAGGCAGGCCGATCAGCATTCAACTTTTTTTAGAGTTCCCTTGCTTTGTAAAAGGTAAAACTTGACTTTCATAACTAATTGGTTGTGTAAAAGGTTGCCACGAAGGCCAATAGAGCGCCACCTACAGATAAAAACACTCCAGATGTCTGCACATCTGCACAGCTGCCTTCTTTAATGAACTCCTCCTCCTGCGCCCGCTACAGTGAACAGAAACCGCGTTATGCTCCTCAAAAAATAGGTCAATGCTGGTGATTATAAATGCTACAAAATACAACTTTAAAAAGTTTCATGATTTTGCTATGGCGACAACCGATCAGAAAGTAAAACACTCGCAAAACCTTATATAAAACTTTGTCACCTGTACAGTTTAAAGCCACATTTTCTTCCAAAAAAATAAAAAATTTAAATAAGACAGCTGACCCCCATTCATGAGTTTATGTAGCTACTTTCAACTCTGTCTTAATTGAAATCAGGCTGGCAGAAGCAAAACTTGGACGTTCGTGTTTATGTTTATATCCAACTAGTTTTCAGTATGTAAACTGAAAAGTAGTTTACATACTAGCATGGATTCTTACCCGGGTGCTTTGCACACATTCCTGCCTTTAACGTTGAGTTCCTGGCTGAAAACGGAGCAAAAGAAAAGACAAAGCAGCGCAGCGGCAGTAAAACTGTTCTTCACTTCCATTGTAAGAGCAGCAACATCCTAATGTAGACGCCACTTTTACTCCACATGTCCCCTTTCTCCAACTTTTTTTTTTCTGATGGCGATGTTTCACTTCACTCTTCCTTTTTTCACGTCTGTTTCTTTCATAATCCAGATGTGGTCACAGTCTTATTTAATGAAAAACCTTTGAAATCCTCGGAAATTAGGTGTCCCTGCGCCGAAGCCGCCGAGAAACTCCGCAAATCCCAGGATAGTTTCAATAAAACAGAACAAAAGTCCAAATTTTCAAGTCAGCTGGTTCTCTTGGTGCCACTTCGTTGCGTAGTTTATTCCATAATAGTTCTGCAAAATGCCAAAACGTAGCCTAACGGACTCCTGACTCATAAAACAAAAGACATTCCCTAGATGAAGAAAAAGCCCCATCAACTTGTCTTGAAGAGCGTTTAGATTACTGTTAAACTTTAGAATAGTGAAAAAAAAGTCCAAAGGATACTTTGACTTCACCCTCCTGAGGAGAAGCACCTAATCCGTAACTTTCGTCCTTCTCTTGCGCTCTCAGGAGTGGCAGAAGGGAAATTCCTGATTTGTTACTCTATCTTTGGCTTTGTGCGCCAAGCCTCCGCCACCAAGATTTACATAGGCCTTCATGCAACAGGGGCGCAACGTGGTCTGCTGTAATGGCCCGAGTTAAAACAAATAAATGTGAAATAAAATCCTTTTTAAAAGCTATGCAGTATCAAATTACAATGATTGAATTCGAAGGAAATATTATTATAATTATTATTATTATTATTATTATTATTATATTTATTACACGTGCGTTATATTTCACATAGGACCATAGATGTCATTTTAGATTTGTCATAGTCCAAACAGACTAAAGTAATAAATTAAACATGCAGCATCTGACCTGCAAAAACATTATGAAAAACTTTTCCACCAAATGATAATGCATGGAAAAAAGTTTGCCTTTGTCAGGCCGTGGAAGACGCATTGGCACAACAAGTGGTACAATAGCGCCCCCCTCAGGTCCAAAATGATGCCAGCACATGGCATCGTCAGTAACCTCTGCTGTGAATGAATGTGTAGATCCCAACAGTCAGTGTCAGACAGGAAAGCACATTTCTATATTTTGTCACATTTCTTCCACAAATTACATTGAATTTGATTAGGATTTTTATTTTACAGTGTGTCACTGTAAAGTAAATAGAAAATGGTAAACGGCTTTCAGTTGGACTTTATTTTAGAAAATTAACCAAACTTTATTTGGTTAGTAAAGGACTCAAATGCAGAGACTGACTGACAAAAAAGAGCAGAGATTTAATAATAAAGAACTAGAAGAACTTATAGGGTGCTTTCCCAAAATGAGTAAGACATGACACACTGGCAGTATAATGAAGGGACTATTACTAAACAATAAAAATCAGTGATAACAATAATGAATGCAGAGACAAGTACTGAATACAGCAAGACGTTTCCAACATAAGTAAACAAAATGATCGGAAAAACAAACCAAATAAAAAACAAAACCCATATCCACAATTATGAGAACGATATAAGGGTTTCTTTTATTTTTCACTTGTTATTTTTTAGGTCAGACATTTTAAGAGGCTAAAAATATTTTGTCTTATAGCCCAATTAGAGGAATTATCCGCAACTAGTTAAAAAAAGCATCTAAATTCCACCAAAATTTCAGCTTAATAGTTAAATGTGTTCAACATCAAAGTCTTCAGTAATTATACCAAGTACAAAATGTACTAAGATGGAATTATTTCACTCTAAAGTAACGTGGAGTGGAAGTATAATTGACAAATCAATGCAAATGAGCCAATGTGTTTCATTGCTCTCCACCATTATTTGAAACAAATGCCAAAGGTATGCTATCACTATTTTCATTAAAGTTCCACAAAAAATAGCAGAAACACAAAAGGTTCTATAAAACAATACAAATATTTTTAAATATCACACAGATTTTGAATGATGCATTGTCAGCAATGCAGACGCTGCTCCTAGTCCCCTGTAATACCAAAAGCTATGCTGAAAAGAAAAGCTCTCCACATTCCGGTATGTTCACATTCCAGGCCAAACCTATGACAATAAGAGGTGGACCATCACTAAATGAATTCTGAATATAAGCAGATGAAAGAGCTTCCTTCATAGAGCAGTACTGGCTCAGGCATAGAGAGAGGCTGAGGAGTACATTGATCTGAGGAAAACTCAGAGTAGAGGTGCTGCTCCTCCACAATAAAGGGAATAAGCTGAGATAAGTTACAAAGACATGGATACCTTCTGAGTCGTGTAGAAAAACCTGAGGTTGTTATTTTTCAGAGCTCATCCCAATGAAAGGAGAGTATAGTTCTAGAACTTCTTGGAATTACTAAAATCTCTCTGGATAATTCCTGGGATACCTCAGAATGAGCTGGACAATCAAAGAGAATAGATGATAAAAGATTCAACCTGTGAAATGTGAAAGAAAAATTTTATTTTGAACGCTTGAATTCGACACAATTGCATTTTGCATTGGTGTGAAATGGCTACTTAAGTAGAACATTTCAACAATATTAAGTAGGCAAAAAGTTTGAAGGTTGGGAGCTTGGATCTCAGATTATATGTTTTACACTATGATGTCACTACAAAGTGAATGTTTTGACATAAACAAAAATATTTTATAAAAATCCCATTCTGTAGCTTTAAGGTGGTGGGGAAGCTATTCAGTTATTTCGCAGAACCAGTTAAAACTGCCTCTAGAACCAGTGTTGTATAGTAACGAAGTAAAAATACTTCACTACTTTACTTAAGTATATTTTGGAGTACTTCATACTTTCCTCGAGTATGAAAATTTTTGATAACTTTCACTTTTACTTCACTATATTTCCGAACTTAATTTCATACTTTTACTCTGATACATGTTCAATGTGTGGTTTAGTTACTCGTTACAAAAAAGAGAGAAAGAGAAATGCTGGTGTTTTGATCCACCTACTGATTGACTGTAACAAAGTCAGTAGCCTACTTGCCTGGACTTGTTCATCACCACCAATAGGAAACACCTGTTTGGCTTCTCCCATTAAACACAAATATAATATAACATAATGACCAGTTGTTGCACTAATAGTTTCTGAAGTAGAGTAAAATTGTAACGGCTTTTTTTTCTTCATGTTGACCACATTTTCTGTACTGACTATTTTTCTCATTTTCAGCACTGACCTTACTTGAAGGGAAAACTTGAGGCTTACAAAAACTTTGTATTTTCTGTCCTGGAGGGGAAACTAAGAAGCTGGTTCAGTTGTAAAGCAGGTTAAGTTAACTTTGTAGGTAAAGCACCTAATTTTCTTAACCAAATGATGCCTGCAGGTTTATCTATCAGCAAGTTTAATTTTGCCTGCACTTTGTTGTGTGCATTACTTTAAATGTATTTGACAAGTTTACCAAAATATAAAAAACGTCATTCAAACTGCATTTGTCTTGTTTTCCTTTTTACTTATACTTTTCATTACATTACTTGAGTACATCCAGTACATGCAGTAATTTCCATACTTAAGTACAAGAAAATTCAGATAATTTAAGTCTTTAACTCAAGCAACATTTCAGTCAGTGACTTGGACTTTTACCAAAGTCATATTTTGGAGAAATACCTATACTTTTACTTGACTCTGAGATTTCAGTACTTTACACAACACTGTCTAGAACCACACCTGGTTATGTGATGAAAGTCTCTACAGGAGGACTTCACTCATTGAGCATCTAATCCAGCCTCTTCTGAGAACCTGGATTAGATTCATAGTTTTTGGGTGTGTGCATCGTCACGCCCTCTTTCCACCAATCAGGTGGTTCCCTTTGACAGACCCACGTCCTGTTTATTTACACCGCCGCGTGCCAAGCTGAGAAGATGTCGTGCTGACTTTAAGACAATTAATTAATCTACGTTATCATTACCGGATGTTTTGTCTCAGAACCGTGAAAGCCCTCAAGTGGGTAAATGCAGAGCTTCTCTTGAAGCCGTTATTACCCAACGGAACACTGCGGTCCACCGTTACCTCCAGCTCGACGAGCCGGCCGGAGAAGACGGCGGACCATGGCAGAAACCGGAGCGGAGCTCAGCGCGCCTCTGCCCGGCTGCAGCCTCCAGGGAGAGACCGCAGCACCGACTCCTCCTCCGCCGCTAACGAGATCTCCGTAGACTTCGAGCAAAGCCAGGAGGCTTACAGGAGCAAAGACTCGTTAGAGCTACTCAGAAGTTTGGTGGTTTTCAAACTTTGTTCCTATGACTTCCTGGTTGATAAGAATGAAGAGGTAATGCAGGCAGTACAGCAAACTGACATGAACTGGGATATGTCTGGTGATGTAGTTTTATGGGCTCAGAATGATTTAGATTAATACTATGATGTATTTATCACAATAAAATCAAAGCACACGCGATCCTACTGTTAACTCTGCAGGCATTGCGTTGTCACAGTAACCTAGATATGATTTATTAGCCAGAGCTGATAACCTTTACCCAAATATTTAGAGCTGTAAAAACCAATTAGTATCCAATTTTCAAATTTGTAAACCATAAACTGAAACCACATAACATTACAGACTATTGTGTTGTCCCTGACTGCTGATCAACCAAACATCCTGCAGTTCACCCATGTCTCAAATTACAACCTGCCTTTGCACGTCAAGCTCTTTGCAACCTGTTGCATAATGCAAGCTAGCTACTATTTATAAAGTAAAATAGCTAAGAGGTTTCCAATATTTCTGTTCACATGCACCATGTTACTTTTAAATGTACCAGATGATAAATTTGGGATAATAAATGTGTAGTTGGATTTAATCTTGTATATGTTGAGATATTAACACTTTTCTAATCCACTAATTATTTAATGTTGTGACAAAGATACTTTGTCTACCTAAATGCATGTCTATCTACATGCCAGAAAACTGTATCAAATCATTCTTAGGCTGCTTTTATCTTCACTTTTACTTGTCTCACTTTTGCTAAGAATATCATCTTGTGCCATTTCAATTTAGCCTGCATCATAAATCTTAGCAGATGTGTGAAATAAAAAAAATTACCTAAGTTATTCAGTACAAATGAAAGACTAATCAGTACAAATGACAGACTAAATAAAATTAAGTCTGCTCTGCTCAATAACAGCAAAATGTAATTTGCAATAATGTGTGTGAATGTCACAAAGTTATTTAAGAAATATTCTTTATAGAAAATTACTATTAACTTTATCTGCTGTTTTGGCAACAACTAGGTTATTTGCCGTTTTTTTTAATGACTTTATGAATTGACCTTTCTAATAGCTTCCTAAAAGATTTTCTGCTTCATAAAACAAAAATTTGTAAACCATTACAAATGTTGTGACAAAGATACTTTGTGTAATTACTAGATAAGATACTTTGTGTAATTACCTGATAAGATGCATTGTGTAATTACCTGATAAGTATTGAAGTTCAAGAAGTTATTTTCACTATTGACATTGGATGCTCTGATAATCCATTGGTAACGATATTTGACGCACAAAGTAAAGGTTTTAGGCATTATTTAATCTCACAAATAGCTACCAGTATATTTATTTCAAAACCACAGTTCAATGTGAGGGTCACAGAACAGAGATTGTACATTATAAAGTCTCTACTAATGTTAAATTAACTATACCCAATAGAAACAAACACATATATATATATACACACCTTAGTTAATTTTTCATTTAAATTTTTGTACTATTAAAATCTTATTAAGGCCAAACTACCAGTTCATGGTACAATATTTAAGCATTAGGATAAAACCATACCTGCTGCATTGCAGCGGTAATCTTTGTACATTTTTTGCATGCAGGGATCAGGCACAATCCTGACCTTCACAGTAATTCACTGATGTTTCATTTTATTTTCTTGTTTTCTTTGCTGCTTTTACATTGCCAGGTACATTTAGAACATGGTAAGTAATTGTCATTGGGTGCTCTGAGTCATGTAGATTCTGTGCTATTATGACCCAAATGAAGACCCACACTGTCATCGTCTCTCATACTTCAAGACTATAGCAATGTTTTCTCTTTTTTGCCTAGATAATGGATCTTGGTAAGAAAATTCTAGGCCAGAAGGTTTTTGATCAGCTCATGAAGATGACCTTCTATGGCCAGTTTGTTGCTGGGGAGGATCACATATCCATTAAACCTCTGATCCAGAAGAACCAGGCTTTTGGTGTTGGCTCTGTCCTGGACTACAGTGTCGAGGAGGACATCAGCCAGACGGAGAAAAACCAGAAAGAGAGGTGTAATAACATTTGTTGCTTTTTATTTCACATTAGAACTGATGCTACATAAGACATGAATAATCATTTCTCTGATTTTGTGTTTTAGATGTCATTTCCATCCAGTTTTATCAAATATATGGCAAATTGTATGCATTTTAATATTTGCAACTATTCATCTAAATTGGAAAAAATAGGATAAGAACTTTGAAAAAAAATGAGATTAAGATAAAAACTGTGATTCTTTTTTTTGGCATCTATTTAGATTGGCAGTATTTTGTCACTTGCCTGGCATCCGGTCACATGGACAGCACAAGGCAGCAGCTATCTGATCTGCCTCCTGATGTAAAGTAGGATGACAGTAAAATCCTTGTGCAACCACTGTTTCTAGACAGCAGCAATGTTACTTCACTCTCAGCTCTGGGCGTTCATGGATGTGTGGAATAATTAGAACATTTTCACAGTCCAAGATTAAATATAGACAGTTCGGCCTGCTTCACAGTTACTTGAGTCAGTTGAGTGAATAAAAGGGAACATTTTGATGAGAATTTCTTAGATGCAAAATAGAAAAATCAACTTGTCAGATTTATTCAGCATATTGTATTAAGTACAAAGACCCTTTATATCTTGTATGACATCTCAGATTTTCACAAGGTCAAAAGCGGTGAATGAAGTGTAAGGTTTTCAGGCAGAATAATTCTAGGTTGATGTAGAGTGACAGCTGACTACTGTGTCAAATTGTGCCACAAAGAACTTCCTTAGTTTTTTTATGTTTTGTCGAATGGCATTACCTTCATTATGACCTACTTATTCTATTTTACAGTGTTGAGAAAAAGTACATGGCTCTAACAGATTTTGCTTTGTTGTTATTGTCACAGTTCTAGGTCTGAATGAAAAATAAAAACTAAATAAAAAAAGAAATGTGGGTAATTATAGTTAATTCAGTTATATTTTTACAGAACATGGCTAGTTTTGATAGTATTTATTATTTAGATTTTGCATTTTGTATTTATTATTTATTTTTCTCTGATATTAAAATTTATTTCATGATTTGAAAAATTTTAAGTTTGACAGTTGCTCATTTTTAGACCAGGGGACAACATTACACCAACTCCAGCTGATAAGCTCTGCAGTGAGCTGGAAACGCCAGACAAACACTGGATTAATTTTAAAAGGGAGATGCCTACAGTAATCGCCAAGTGGCTTTGTCAGTGTTGTCATTGTTTTTTGTTCTTTTATTGCCTAATATAGATTATTAAAAGCAAATATTTAAAACCTTATGTTTTGTAAGTGATAAAACAACAAATCTAATCTTGGTTTTAATGCTTGAAGTCACAATAAGTCTGAGTGGTTACTTATATCTTATTGTTAGTATTACTTAGTACTAACTAATACTAATGAATATTAGTTAATTTTATGAAACTGATATCTGTTCCCATGACATGGGAAAATGTCTTATTATAAATGAAATAATCTTCTAATGTAACTATTACTTTTTCATCAGAATTAAGAAAGCATTTACCTAAAACAAGGTCCTGTATGGTTGAAAAGTTAACTGTAAGTTTGTTTTGTCTTATTTCAAGTGTACTAAAATATTTGCACTAAGATCAAAATTACAAAAACATTGTGCTTTCACAGTGCAAACAATTCAAAATTTAGGGAACTGAGCTTGCAAACTAAAATATCACTTAAAATGAGTTTTTTTAAGAACGATTTTAGTTCTATATGAATTGTAATGCAGCGTGATCCAATTTTCAACTGCTTCACTCTGTCAAAATGTTGCCGTGGTAAAAGGACACAACTCCCATCAGCTCTCCTGAATTTCTGATGACTGACTTGCTCGCTGTTAAGTCAGTTGTTTGTTGATATGAACTTTGTCCGTTATGATGAGAAGGGCGAATAGGTCAAGTGAAAAGCGACGCTTCAAGGCCCCATGAGGGAATCGGCATCAAACATCAAGGATGTTTCAGCATACAGTGTTTAAGGTCACCAAATACAATGATACTCTACGGCATGCCACAAGGCCAAAATGCCCTCAGAGAAATGTCAGTTCGCAAAGTCTGATGCAACTCGCTTTTCTAACGTTGCCCCAATCCTGAGCAAATTAACTGCCTTTTCTCAACACTCCTATTTCAGCTCAAGCGTTTCCGCTGGAGGGGAAGGGCGCATAGGTAAGCTGCCTTGTTTTGTTCTCATTTGTGTACACAGCACATGACGCAATTAGAAGAAATAGGCATGCAAATTTGTTTTCTTCCCCAGGCGAGGGCTACAGAGAGAAAAACTATGAAGCAGGCAAGCAATTAGGTGACAGTCGGAGGGAAGTGACTGGAACCGGCACATATCTCTATCCTGATGAGGCCAAATGTGACCAGCATATGGAGACCTTTATGAAGTGTATCAAAGCATCTGGTGGGTAACCTAAATAAGTGATACATTTTGAAAATAAGCTGGTTTCATGCAGTTTATTGAAGTTATGAATTTAAATGGGACCCCAGTAGTTACGCAATATGCTTTATTTACTTCTTTCTAAATTGTTACTAAGCAAATGTCTTTACATCATAACCAAACAGTTTCCTATCCATAGGTGGGAGTTCCTTGGATGGCTTTTCTGCAATCAAAATGACTGCACTTGGACGGCCCCAGCTTCTGGTAAGCTGTAAATGGTAATGTAAAGCTCAGTGTGACAATCTAGCTCGAGGAATAGCAGCAGGAGAGAAGAAGAATAAGATCTTTTCTTCTCTTTGTTTCGATAAGCTCCGGTTCTCAGAGGTCCTTGTGAAATGGCAGCGATTTTTCACATTCCTGGAATCACACCAGGGTGTCATGGAGGCCTTGGAGCAGAGGCTGGAGCTGACACAACTGCAGGTAGGGTTGTTTCCTTCTTCTTTGAGTCCAGAGATCTTTTAATTCAATCTCATATGGGTAAATTTATCTCTCACAAACGCTCCATAGACAGCAACAGGATATTCCTACATGTTGTAATGCAGCAGCTTATTTTTTAACCTTATACTACATGCCCATAATAATGGGACTTGAAAGAAGCTCAGAAGTGGAGTCTGCACCTGTATACAGATTGACTCGTGTTTGAACATTAAGGACATTGAAAAAATTTGCAATTCTAACAGTGAGGAGATAAGCTGTTGAACTGATGTGCAGCTTGTCTACATGTTACAGTTGGTCTTGGCTTTTCTTGCAGAGTATGCAGGTCCTCTTTATCACACATTCACATCAGCATGTGAATGTGTGCATGAATAGGTGAACCAGTGGATGTAATGTGAAGCACTTTGGAGACTTTGTGAAGCACTTTACAAGTACAGACTATTACTATAAAGACTAAAACTTAGATTTTTGCTCACCCTAGTGAGATGCTGTTTACATTGGAGTTAAAAACATAAGACAAAGAAATAGTAAGAAAATACAAATAAAACAGGACATGTAACAATAAGATAAATGAATGTACAATAAATCAAACTAAGGTAAGATAAATTAGGTTAATCTAAGACAAGTTAAAAATCTTCTCAGATAAGAGAAGATAAATTATTTTAAACTCAATTTCACTGAACAAGTATAGACAATAAGCTACAATAACTTTATCCTACTCAAAGTAAACCAAGTAAAGGTAAAACCAAACTAAATTAAAAAGGCAGACATTAGAAAAGTCAAGTTTTAATCTTATCTGAATTGTAATAAGCTAAACTAAGGCAACCTGACATAAACTATGTTAAGATAATATAAGCTGAAGTAAGATAAATTACCTTAAACCAAGATAAATTGTGTAAACAAGGTAAAAGGAAAAGTTACTTTACCTAAAGATAAATCAGGTTTAGGTCAGCTGAATAGAGAAGATCTAAGGTAAGCCAAAGCTTGAGCTTAATAAATCTAAGTTAGACATTTTATTGATTCCTACGTGGTAAAATCTTACTGTCAACACAGCAACAGAAAGCAGAAGCAATCAAAACATAGCATATCACATTGTCTGTTTAATCCAAGTAAGCTAAAGTGAGTAAGTGTTTAGTTGTTGAACATGCATCTGTGCAAGATATTACTGTCTAGCGTTCTGCAAGTTTAAGTATCATTTATTTACTTTGAGACTATTTCACAAATAAATACTCCTATTGGCTACTGCTAGAAAACAACATAAATACAAGAATCAGAATTGTATAATTTTTGACATGAGACCTAAAATACATTTTTGTTTTTTTCCTCTCAGCTTCTCTGTGCAGTCAGAAATCTGCAGGCACATTACTTCTCATTAGCATTCTTGAGCCGCTTTGCATTGATCATTAATTGGATATAAAGCCTAATCCAAGTGTGCTCATTTCCACAAGCACTGTGATTTATAAGGGAAGGATGTGCATGTTTATTACATCTACTTATTATGTCCTTCTGATGCTCAGCACATTTATGGATTTTGCGGAGTCACAATTTTATTAAGTATCCTGCACACAGATTTATTGAGAAGGCCCTAGAAATGTAGCTGTTGTTTGTGATTACAGGAATTGATGACCAAACTGGGTGCGGAAGGTGACTTCCATGGCTGGTTTACTAGAAAGAAAGGGGAATCAGCAGGGTAGGCACAAAAACATAATACCGCATGTCCATTGTACACTGACAATCTACTTTGTCTTTACCTGAGGTGTGTTTTGTTAGATTATTGACATTAATGAGAAATTATGCACATTGTTGCAAACCTTTATCATAATTTAGTGCAATTATGCATTATCCTTCCTTTTTTATCCCCAAAAGATGCATTGACATCCTTGATTGGAACAGTCTAATAGATGACAGAGTGAACACATCAGACCTGCTTTTAGCTCCAAATGTAAAGGTGAGAAGAGCATAATTCTTTGAAACATAACACAATTAAAATAAAATGTAATGCATTTTATAAGTTACAGTTGAATATTTGTTTTCATTAGCACCTGATGAATAATTTTAGGCATGTTGCTGCTAGCATTTGGATTTATCTATAACTAGAAAGTCTTCAAAGAATGTACTTAAAATTAGCAAAAAAATATTGAAGTGATACGATATAATGTTGCAGCTCTGAAAACAACTTGCTGCAGTTAATTTATTTAACATCTAAGTACTTGAGATTCTATGAAAACCATCAATACACCATATTTTAAAGGTTAAGCATTCTGATTTTATTTCACTATATGCAGTTTTCCACTAGACAATCAACCAATCTCATTTAGAAAGTTTTAAGCCCATTTTCATTAAAAGTGATATTAAACAAAAAGAACTACAAAACACCCTAATAAAGAATAGGGCTCATTAGAAGTTAAGTAAATAGCTTTTGTTTTTTTATAAAACCAGCAAAAGTTTATATGAGGAAGTAATTTAATGTGACATTATGTACAATTAAAACATTAAATAAAAAGCGACAAAGGATGAAAATAATTTACTGGAAGATTTATTTATTTACTCTTATCAAACCAAACCCTTTATATTTTTATATTTATAGAACTCCTAGAATTTGAAAATACATTTAAATTGTTTAAATGTATGAGTGTTCATAATTGAAAGCTCTTACATTTATACCTATCTATACCTGAGCTATATAGAGCTCAGGTATAGATAGAAGTAAGGTAAGGTAAAACATAGCTTACCTTCCCTTACCTTTTAGATCTGTTTTGGTCCATAGTTTAGTCTGTGCTTATTGTTTCTATAGCTGGATAAATTGGAGCCTCTGCTGAAAAACTTCACCATAGAGGATGAGAATCAGATAAAGAGGACAATGGAGCGTCTTGATGTCTTGGCAAAGGTAATCAGAAATCACATGGAACCACTAAATGTTTATCAATGTGTAAACATTTTTTTTTGCCTTTTCTTACAATGTTTCTGTTTGTAATGCTTATATTGTGCGCATATTACTGTGTGGACAGATTAATACACATTAGTTAAGCATGTTCATGAATATATATCCAGAAATGGAAATTGGTAATCTAAATACTGCATCCAGCTGTGTCCATCCTTCCATCCACTCATTAATTCATCAATCCATTAGTCCTTTCATTTCTTTGTCCATCCATCACCTGCCATCAATCCCTTTATTTATATGCTGTCCACCCATTCATTTTTCCATCTCCTGTCCTTCCATCCATCTTTCTCAATTCTTTTATGTTTATTTAGCATTGCCCGTTGTATTTAACAGTCAAATTGTTAAATATGATAAATTCTAGAAAAAAAACCTCTTGATTTGTTCATCATTAAGTAATTGTAATTAAAAATATCATTTCACAGTTTGCCTTAGAAAACGGTGTTCGCTTAATGGTGGATGCAGAACAAACCTATTTCCAGCCAGCCATCAGTAAACTTACCCTGGATTCACAGAGGATCTACAACAGAGAGAAGCCTGTTGTTTTCAACACCTACCAGTGCTACCTAAAGGTTAGAACCAACAAAACCAAACAATTAAACTTAGGAGTTACCTGAGAATTGCAGCAGTACATCAACTTTAAAGAATTTTATGTTTAAACAGCTAAAATATTAGATGTACAGCTCTAGAGGTAAAGATGAATGAGAACATAAACTTGCTCTTCTCTTTTTATTTTCGCAGGAAGCCTATAAAAATGTAACTATGGACGTAGAACTGTCCAGAAGGGAGGGTTGGTGTTTTGCTGCTAAGCTGGTACGTGGAGCCTACATGTATCAGGAGCGAGAAAGAGCGAAGGAGTTCCGATATGAAGACCCTATAAACCCCAACTATGAGTCTACTAGCACAATGTACCACAGGTTTGAACCATGGCTTGTTTCTTCATTTATTATAATACTTTGGAACTGAATTTGTTATATCAAAACTAAGTTCACATTTTGCATTTTATATAAAAAGCTGACTATATGTGTTGCATAATGTTGCCAGCCCCCAATTTAAAAGTAGCAAGCAATTTTTCTTTTGGTCCCAAAGCTACTATCTCTAAATCAATAACCCCTTAGATAGACTTGAAGAGCTTGGATGCGATAAGCTATTATATTTCTAGTGCTTTGCATTTAAACTTTGCTTCAGAATAAGATACAATAAATACACATCTAGTTAGACTCTCCCTGCCTTTCATGCCCACACCTGGTGTAGATGTTAGTGGTTAACATGCAAAGTCTCAAGGAAACGGTAGGAGAACTAGGAGAGTGAGGAAAAAGTAGCTTAAACTCAATGGATATTGAATTTACAATAAAAGACACAACTAATACAATTTCACGTTTTCCTTGTATTGAGCAACCCTAATTGTGTCCATATCTATGATGTTTAAAGAAAATGTTTCAGCCAACCCCTGCTTATTGTCATTCGTTCTTTGGAAAGGTGTTTGGACTATGTGCTGGACGAGATTGCTCTTAACAGAAAGGCCAATGTTATGGTCGCTTCACATAATGAGGACACAATAAAATACACCCTAAAAAGGTAAGATTAGATTTCTCACCAATGCACTATTTAAAGGAATTAAAAAAATGTTCCCCTCAGCCGCATGTGTCTCAGAAACTGAGCTAATGTTATTTGTTTGTCTCAATCATTCAGAATGAATGAGCTCGGTCTCTTACCAGCAGAGAACAAGGTGTTCTTCGGTCAACTACTGGGCATGTGTGATCAGATCAGCTTCCCACTGGGTGAGGAAAACACCCAAAACACACTCAAACACACAGGGACAAGGCAACAACCCTTCCTGCCTTACGTAACAATGATTTGAGAGTTTCAGTCCAGCCTCTGCAGGATGTGCATTATCTGTCCTCCCCCCCCTGTAGCTCTCGGCTGCGTCCCACGAGGCCTTCAAGAACCTTACGGGCTACATGGACAAACATTTCACATGTCAAAGCCGGCCTCCAGCCTGCAACGTGACATATGAACTGAGACACCTCAGTATCGACCACCTGTCTTAACGAAGCATCACTGTTGCTTCTCGCCACTTTGTTTGTCAGTCAAAGACAGACACACTGGTGAAAGACAGCTGTCTGTCAACGTGGGGCTCAGGATGAAATGACCTGAACTGTTATGGATGTAAACAGAGATACACCAGTTCTTTTTGTTGCTTTCTGAATAGAGAAAGAGAAGACGCAGCCATACTGGAGTCACTACCTTCCAAAGCTATATTGGAGATGAGCTGAGGTTCTGATTATTTGTCAGTCACTCAGAAAGTTAAAATGTACGTATTTCTATGATATTGGCTTTTAGGAAAACTGTTAGCCAGGAGGTTTTTGTAGAAACGTTTCTGCAACGTGTTTAGTTTGATGGATGATTCTGGATAAAACATTTATCTGAAAGGTAAACACTAAGAAAATCATAGCTGTAGCAGATAACCTGACAACTTCAAAGTCAGAGCAGCTGAGCAACAAGAGTCCTTCTGTAAAATGTCCTTTTGGGTCAATCATAACATAACGTGTAAAACTCCTGTACTGTGGAAATAGCCAAGGGCTATGAGATTCTTATGGTTTAATAACCTAAAGCAAAAATACAATTCTTATAAATATTGACTGACAAAACATATATAATTAAAGTGAAGAATACTTTCCAATATTGACTTTTCCATCTGCAAAACCAGTTACTTTGCTTTTCTTCCCAGTTTAGCTGGCCAGTTAGATTTTACAAAGTAGTCAAACTTGACCAATAATTAATTAATTAGAGCTGCTATGTAAAAGTAATAAGCTATATTCTCAAAATAATAAATTTTTCTAACCTGCCCAACAGTTTTTTGTTCAATAAAATAAAAAGAGCATCATTATTTTGAAGATGCTTATTTTGATTATGAGCATCAGCTCATCACTTATTATGGCAACTGTTAGTGTCAGGAAACGGGTTGGTCAGACTGTCAGTTCCCATAACTACACTCACACAAAGAAAATCCTTTTTAAAGACAGGGTCACAGGGTCAGCACGACCCTGCCAGACTGCGCACAGACTAAAAAAGTTTGTGGGTCCAAATGACCTCATGTATTAAGACTTAATGATGTCAGTCAAAGACAGACACACGGGGTTAGGATTGTTGTTGATGCTCTTTTTTTTTTAAGATGCGTTAAGGTCTATATTTGGTAATTCACAAGAAACTGTTTGTTCTGAGAGAGGCTTGACTGTCCAAATTAAAATGTCTTTGGTTTGATCACAGTGGATGTTTTATGGAAAACTAACAAATTATCTCGCTTACTCAGAAAATTACGTTTTTTTTCCCCTTTTCTTTCTTTCTGAGATTAAAGTGAGATTAGAACCGATTATTCTTTGAACTCTTACTTAATCTTAATCCTTTGTGAGCAAACATTGATTGATTGGCTTTCAAAAGCATTTGAGGCTAGTAATAGGCACACAAGGGATAGTATAGTCAAATAATTTCTTTTAATGGTAGAATACCTTGTTTCCTTTGTCTTATCTCAGGCCAGGCAGGCTTTCCTGTCTACAAGTACGTCCCCTATGGGCCGGTGAGTGAGGTGATGCCCTACTTGTCCCGACGGGCACAGGAGAACCGGGGCTTCATGAAGGGTGTCCAAAAAGAGAGAGAGCTGCTGTGGAAGGAGTTGAAACGTCGACTTGTCTCTGGGGAGCTTCGCTACAGACCAGTGTACTGAAAACGCAGAAGCAGAAACCGAGAGGAGAGTTTGTCAGCTCCTTGAGGGATTTTTTCTTTTTTTCAGCAGCAGCCGCCATCAAACTTTCTCGCTAGCTTGATGGCTACTGCTGCAGCTGTCTGCTCCAAATCTCTCCCTGTGCATGTCCTGTTTTATTATGTTCTGTAGTTTTTCCTTCTTTTTTTTTGCAGATGAACTGCATGGAGCTTTATTATTTTCACCCACCTTCAGCCCATCCAAGTCCTGCTACAGATCCCTATTTCTTTTTTTATCCGCCACCACAACTAACAGCTTTCCTCATTTTTGTCGTTGTGCTGTCTGTAGAGCTCTGGTATCCATCAAGTGGGCATCTTTACTGCTCCGAAAGGACTCCCTAAAATGTCAACAACACTAGGGTGGGCATCCTTCGTTATTACTCCATTTATCTTGTAGAGGATAGATAATAATAAAAATAACAGACTGGATTTAAATTGCAGCAAAGGACACCCTCTGCTTTTGAAGTGGTTTTCATTTTTTATCCACTCTATTCCAACCGCGCTCTGCCACTGAAGGCATCCCTGTACTGTATCTATGTGTCTGAAGGTGTGTCGCTAAAACAAGGCTTCTTCCTTAATCATTGAGAAACTTTAAACCATATTATGTCCCTCATCTCTTTATAATTTGTTGGATTCTATCGGTGAGGTGTTGCAAGTGAAAATGTTATATTGGGTAACCTTTTGTACTAGGTATATGAGTTTTTTTTTTTGTTTTTTTCACACAGAGTGGCATTTTTCTTCTCATTGGGTTGTGATGAATTACACTGATGTAAATATATTGAAAGGATTTTTTTATGACATAACTTTGTAGCAATCCAAAAGAGTTCAGGAAACAAATAGAGCGTCTTACAAATAGTCACAACTCTGGAACTTACATTGGGTCACCAAATTCCAATGGACTTGATTTAAACCAGTTATTACCACACTATTGTGAAGTAGAAGGGAAAAGCAAATGTGCATTTATATGAAGTTCCTTAGAATCAATACTTTGTACACTCATCTTTCACTGCTGTTGTTTTGGGGTTCATCTCTACCAGCTTTGTAGATCTAAAGACTCCAAATGTTTGTTAATTTTTCTTTGACAAATGCCTCAGACTGTATGTGTGACATACAGTCAAACTGCACAGTATATAGTCAGTATGTGAACATCAATTTTCAAGTGTACTCAAGAAGACGTAGGTCATGAATATGCTTTGATGTTGATGTATGTCCTGAGCCATCAGACCTATGGAACCTCCTCTCCCTTAGTCTTGACATGTTTACTTCCAGAACTCATTCATTTCCTTCATGTGACCTGCTCTCCCATCTCTGCTGAAGGAAGCCATTTCCACAGCATAATAATTCTAGCTTTCCAATTACACTGAGCATTTTGCTTGTAGGGCAAAAGGTTCAGATTTGGTCTCAACTGATCAAAGGAACTTCTCCCACATATTCAGCGTACAGCTGTACTTCCAACCGATTCCCCCACCTGCACTGTGGCTCAATGAAACTTCTCCAAAGTTGCTCAGGTGGACAGTCATGACTTGTGGGCTGTATATCTAAGACTTTTTTAAGACATTAAGTGTATCTTAATAAATGCAAGAGTTTGTGTAACCCTGCAGAAATCTTTTGAAGCCAATTAGCTGGACTGGGTTTTATTTATGGCTACCAGAGTAAAGAGACTTGAACACAAATACTTTTCAGATTATTTCGTTTTTTTCTTCCCTCTTCAAATGCACATAACATTTTGAGGTTGTAATGTGACACAAGTGGAAAGGTTCATACTGCAAGGCAGTGTAAAACACTAAAGGAGCAATAGAGCATTTCACATTTTCTTTTTACAGAATCAGCACAGAAAAGGGTAATTTTCACACTTTAGGTTTCACCAGGAAATACGTTTCCTGAGTTATTGATACACACTTCATATTTATGTCAGGGGGAAACTAAGCTTCATAGTAATTACGGCCTTGTCATTTTGTGCTTGGAGTCGGTGCTCTGTAGACCATCATCATTTAATTACCCCTGATACTTCACTCAGTGCAGATCACAGAAATTGGATGCATTAATCATTACTCAAAAGAAATGTTAGCGGCTGGTGAGTTTTACTGCAGCAGAGCGCCGCAGAGCTGTCACTGTTGCTCCGTTCTATTGGTTTAATTAAGAATCAAGATGCCTTTGATTTTAGGAACACCTTCTGGGTATACATTTGCCAACAGAATCCCTTCTCACTGGTTGCCTGGAAGATTTTGGGTTTGCTTCACAGATTACAAAACGGAGACTCTTGCACAGCTTCCAAATCAGCTAAACCCATCATCCTAATTTGCATATTATTAACCACGACGGCAGTGAAGGACACAGACAGTAAGTCAACATAGGCAAATATGACTGATGCAATACTGACTTTTCTTGGTATCATTGCTTAGGTTGTTTTTGTTATTTTAAAGAGTGGAAGTTTGGTGTCTTCCACAGCTCTGCTCATCTAAATAAAAAAACATTATTTTTCAGGGAAACGTCTGTTTTTTTTTATTTTTTTTTTAAATAGATGGATTGGCTCATTGCTGCAACCCAGCTGCTGTTTGAGCCATAATCAGGGATTGTGTGCCAGTACATGAACTGACAGTAACAAATATAGTAGCTTTGAGCCGTTGTGGAGTATCATGTATTTTTATCTGTTGACAGCAAACTGAGAGATTACAGGAAACCATCCGCATTCGGTTTAAAAGCCCCAATCATATCCACAGTGGGGGGATAATGCTAAAGCTTTATTTCTCTCCATGAGATCGCAGGGGGAGTTATCAAAATAATTTTGGAAAATACAGTTGAAGGCTGATGTTTTCAGTCCTCACCCCACTGGGTTTTATATCGTTGGAACCACGTTTTTTATTACAAACATTATCATTTTAGGTTGAATATAAATTATATAAACTGCTGTAGAAGTATTGCTTCATCCTTAACCATAAACTGATTGGCCTTTTGATTATGACCTTACTAGAACTACAGAAAAAATCCAGTTTGTGAAATAAAAGCTTAATTTTGGTAAAATGTAAAGATTTCATGGACCTGATGAGCTACAATATGGCCTCCTTCAGATTNTTGTTGTCAAATCTCACTTAAATGTGCAGTTAATTCATTTTAATGTATTTTACATAAATTGCATTACTTCACATGTACTAAGTTTTTCATTCCACTCACTAGTTTGTCACCACCTTCAGTTCTGTGTCAACTCCGTCATGCAGTGTTAACTCCGTCAGATGGACTTTTTACTGTTTTTAGTTTTAAATATTATTTTTCTGTTTCTGGAGAAACATTTGTCTATAAAATGAGTAAAAATATCACTAACAAGATCATTAAAAATTATTTTTTTATTTATTTTTGACAGATGGTGATGACAATGTTCTGGGTCAGGTTGATTAAAAATGTAATTTTTAAGAAAAATGTTTCAACTGGGAGCCTGTGGCTCAGCATCTTTACATTTCCAAAATATTATTTGACATATTTGTATACATAAATTTGAGAAATAACAAAAAACAATTATGGGAAAATTAAAACCCATTTTGTCCTTATTTTCAAGAATCACTGGTAGTATTCCTATAGTTCTCCTCCTTAATTGAACAAAATACACTTTTCAGTGACATAAAAGACAAATATCATAATTCTATGAACAGACAGCACACTCTGTTTCCTGACATTGCACCATAATCACAAAATTATTTGCACATGGTCAGCCAGAATCCTGAGGGCAGTTAGAGCAGGTCTGTCAAAGTGCTACATGACACATTGTCAATATTTAACAGCAACATCTGACACTAGCATGACTCAAATGTCAAGCTAGGAGGAAGAACTGTTAACATTCAGCAAGGCAGTGACATTTATCCATAAAATAATTGGCGACACGTAAGAAGGTGTACAGAAAATCCAATGTGATTACAGAAGAACAGGTAAATAAAGCTGACAATTGGCTGGTACCCACTACTTACTGGCTACATACACCTGTCATGTTGTTGAATATATGTAACATTTGAAAAAAAAAACTTTGAAGAGGACCAGTTAGTCAACTATAACACTAACAAAGCAAAAACACACATGCAGTCTGACTTTAAAATATTTTTTGCTAAAGATTCTGTTATATTTTTTCGTGATTTTATGTTGATGTTCATGAATCAGACAATAAATGACATTGTTTAGTGAAATATCAAGTTTTGTTGTGAGTATGTGAATTGGTTATTATGCACGCCTCCTTTAATAATATGGCACCTTTTGATTTATTTAGGGTGTAAAATGTATATTCACAAGAAAAAATACTTATGGCATAATACCAAACATCTCATTTATTTATTTATTTTTATTTTATGTGTTTAAATTGTGAAATCAATCAGAGAAAAGTTTCAAAACCCCTAACATATTAGCCATTTAACAAAGTAAGCATGCTGAAGACAGTACATTTTCATCGGTGCAGACACAGTAACATTATTCAGGAAGACCAATTGCTCCAAAGTCAGTAACTGGATGCAACAGGCTTTTCTATGTTTAATAAACCAAACCATGCAGCATCAACAACAAGTGACATCAAATGTATTTGGATTTTAATCTCTCTATACAACTGCATTTGTGCAGTATGTATACAAATTGGACTATATGTTTACTAAAGCACCTTAAGAAAACGTGTTGAACTTGTGCCATATCAAAACTGAAATGAATTACTTGGTAATTTCTGAAACCAAGTACTGCACATATGTTCAGTACAGATGATCCCCCTAAACTCCCTGTCCAAAGAAATACTTTAAAAACACATAATAACCTTGCTTAGCTACCAATCCTCTTATGTACAGCATAGTATCAGATACACAGAAAAGGCAAAACTTGAACCTTATTTACCAGCAGAATTTCTGCTGAATTATTATCCTGCTGAATACTACAAATAGTATTTAGTTCTGATGGAAAAATGATTTAGTTCTTTTTTTAAATCTCACCTGCCTTGCTGTGATATGTCCATCTTAAAAGATCAGAGTCCTTTTAACCAGGGTTTGTTTTTCTACGAAGCTCTTACAAGTAAAACAAAAGACAAGCAATTAGTATTTACATTCTGATTGGAATGTGAAAACAGTTTGTGTGTGTTATCATTTTTAATTTTTCTTTAGAACAAAAACACAAATAATGAATTTTACGATGTGATAATTGAGGATTTAACACTGTTTTTTTTATTTTTATTTCTTTTTCTTAATTATAGCACTGAGTTTCAGGAAAATAACTATTGAAATAATGAGTTTCCTCTGCATCATCTCATTCTTTCCCACATCATCACCAAGACTGGAGGAGATGAGAGGGAGGCCTGTGTTAGATCAAACCTTTCAAGCTTTGACCATATCGAGCCATTTATTCGTCTAATCACAGACAATCTGTTTGTGATCATGCAAAACATCTTTGATTCACCTTTCAGTGATATAAAAATGTTAGTTTTTTTTATTATTGTTAGTGTTCAAGCTTTGAGCTGATGAACATTTTACACATTTGAATTAGATACGTGTGAAAAGACAAAGCATGGAATAAGGCTGTTGGATAGTGAAGACATTATTATTGGATCATTTCAGTCTGGGCTTCAATGGATAAAACAATAGTTCACCCAAAACAAAACAGTGTCTTCATAAAGAGAAGCTTCACATGGTGTTTATCTAGTGTGCATGAAGAAATAAGAAAATTGAGACAGATTAGTACCTGTTGAGGTCTTTAAAATGTATCTGTCATAATCAGTTTTCAATGGTGAAAAACCACAACGGAAAGATAAACTGAAAAATGACTAAATGTTCTGCTCTGGTTCTAAACAGCACCGTAGCTCCCCTGCTCAGTATTACTTTCCTTCAAGTAATTGTCCCATATTTACTGAGAGTTTAATTTCACAATAGTAATGCATTTGTTTAAGTGTTGCTTAGCTCTATAAATCTACTCCAGAATAATGCTACACAAGTTAAAATGCTCCAGTCTCAGTCAAGCCATCTCTTTTCTACTTAGTTCAGTCTTTGTTTAAAAAAGCTTTTAAAAAGCAGCTTTTTTGGACACAACACCAATTTGTGATACATAATATGAGCTGATGCTATGGACTGAAGTATGTCACATAAACTCCAATAAAAATATTTTCATACCTGGCTGTTGACTCTTTGCTAGAGCTGCCTGTAGTAGCAGTGACATGAACTGTGTTGTACGCTCTGCCATCAGCTAAGGCTTTTTTCTTTATAAGACTCCAGATGTCAAACACAGAGGAGGGTTTTGGTCAGAGAGGAGAAATCTGTCTACCTTCGTTTACTTCCACAAAGATCTCATGTTTCCTGTATTGATGGAATTTTCACTCCATTCTTTTTCTGTGATGCTAGTAAGTAGCTGCACATCTTTTCCAGGATGAATTTTTTATACAGACATAGAAAGTGACAAGTACTGTTGGATATTAAATCATCATGAATATAGAATATACTTCCTGTTTCAGAGGGGGAATCAAATGGCTTTCTGATGCGATAAACCTACAAGGTTTGGAAAAACAATGCATCAGTTGCCTGATTTGTTATGTTTCATACTTTAGGTTTAAATATGATAATAGTTGACTTTTAAGTTGACGAATTCAGAGAGTGAAATAGTTGTGCACCAGGTCAAATCTGATCTCTGGGTTTTTGTTCCAACAAAGTTTTACTTGGAATTTGTCTCTTTATCTTCCATTTAACCATGAATGGAATATCCTTTACCAACACTTCACATTTACCATCACTTAATTGAAAATGTGATGAATCATTGGGTAAAATTAACCCTGGACCCCAGACTTCGTCCCAGAGCTGCAGAAGCCCCTTGGCTGCCGTAAAGCCCTGATGTGAATCAGTGAGTAAACAAATGAGTCGTAAAGACAGCAGATGGGAGCTGCGATCACTAATCTCATCGCCCTACATAGAGTGGCAGAAGCACAGATAATCAAGGGAGCAGGAACGAAGAGAGAGCGTGTTATGTTTTATGTCGTGCACACTGGCAAGTTTGCATGACGTGACACACTTTTATTTCACACATCAAAGCTTCACATTGTGCCACCTCCATCAGTGTCATCACTGAGCCATCAAACGGAGATCACTGCAAAACCTCCTGAGTGGATTCCTCAGGCACAATGTTGACAGTTCTTACAGTTCTTGCAAAAAAAAAAAAGAGCTGGAAGAAAAATGCAAATAAATAACACATCATATGCCTCTCACATTCCCTTTTTTCTCTTCTTTTCGCTCAGTCTACGAACTGGTTTGTGTTTTTAGTTATCTGGATAGAAAGTGCACACAGCCGCCAATGGAGATTCCAATGACTGCGGCCTGTCGTTCCTTTCACTGCAAATCACAGTTTTACCTGAACAAACAAACAATTTGCTCCGTGCCAATGAGCGCCACCCACATATTATAGATCATTAAACCACTTTCATCTCCTCTGTTTGACATGCATGCTGCTTTTCCTTTGAAAGTACCCAGCATTTTGCTGCACCAATGGGCCATGCATGGATTAGACAAAAAAAAACAGGGTGAGGAAGATGAGAGGAGGCTTTTCTGTACGTGTGTTAAAGAGGAAAAGGAAAACTGCTCAGAGAATGAAGGAAAGGAAGCGATCCATCACAGCGTCTGCCCACGGAGCTGTTTCATTTATTTCCCTGGAGCTCAAGGATTCCCAACTTTCCCTTTGCGCACATCTGACGCTCAAAGACACACGAGTCTAAATGTATGTCCAAGCGTACGAGGAAGAAAAATAAATAAATAAATAAGAAAACGTTATGTGGAACCAATCATTTACTGACTCACACAGACACTCCTGGTGGCTCATGCTCACATCAGATCCCACATCTATCAGCGAGGGGTGAGAGATGATTTTGAGCGGCTCAGTGTTTTGATCATTAGTTTGGTCTCATGGAGTGCAGTAGCAGTGAAAAATGAGACCACTATCTCATGGCCACCTGTTCTTTCTATAAGAAAAAGAACAATTCCCAATCATCTGATAGATTGGACTTGATGTATGGAGGTCAAAACATGTTGGTGTGTTTCTCCAGTTGAGTGTTTATTTGTGGCTGCCTGCCTCTGAGCTCCATTCAGCCAATATAGAATATAATAACCACTACAGAGCTTGGTATACTAGATGTTTACAGGGCGCAATGAATGTACTCTACCTGTAAGGTCACAAGAGCAAAATGTTATCATTTTACTTTTTTTTTCTTCCCAGATTCGTATATGTCAACATTTCTGACTCCCTTGTCTTATAACTTTCTTTGCATCAAATCAGAATCCTTTCCCAGGAACTCGTAAGAGGAGATGTCAGGGATAGAGGCTTACAGAGCTGACTGAGCTTTCTAAACTTTCAAAATAGAGTCATTCTACATCCTGCAGCATCTTGGAAGAGCAGATAGTGTAACTCTGGACATCACTTACGTGGTTCTTCACTGCACCGAAGTGTTGCTATGAATTTGTGTCCATTTCGTCACCTACTTACGCCTGTTAAAGAAACATTATCAGCTTTGTTCTTGAGATGCCACCAACGCTCTGCATAGAAAGACTTATGTGAACTAATCTCACTACAGCATATGTGCTCTCTTAATGCTGGTTTAATTGTTGTATGACAATTTTAAAAGTACTCATTTTTAACAAAGAATCAAAAAGGTTTTTTCCTGAAAACTTATCTCAAACAAAGGTAAAGCAGGTAAAGGTAAAGTGATTCACATTTCTTGTTTGCTTTATAGCTCCCATCTCAGATTTTATGTGTATATTTTCCTGTGTTTATTAAGTTTTTTGCCTCCTTAAGGCAAATAAAATGGTGCCTCAGTTCTCAGTTAAATGAGTATCTTAACAAATCTGACTAGCAGTGGATGTATGCAGACATGGTTAGCACAGTTGTCAAGGTCTCTCTCTGTTTATGAGCTTTCTCACAATGTATGCATGGATTTTTATTGGCTGTGTTTTTCCCCAAAGATAAAGACTCTGAAACATTTTGTTCCCTTACTGATGAACTGGCAAACCGTCTAACCTCCTCCAAGGTCAGCTGGGATCTGCTTTTCTTTTTTAAAGATGACAAATGGAGGCAGTGCTTTTGTTGAGACAGCAGAAGTGAGCCAAGGTAAATACTGTTAAACTGAAACTTTATGGTGTAACCAGGTTGTTAAATGCCCTAATTTTTGCTGTTTAGAAAATACTTTCAAATTATAAGATGCTCACAATGCTTTAAATGACTTAAGATAAGCTGCTGACGTCTAAAGATTTGGTGCATGCATTATTTCATTTGATCCTTTTCAGGGTTAAAGTAGGGAACTGTTTCTCTCCCAACTGTCATTTTGTACAAAACAGAATAGACTATGAACGTATCAATGACCCATTACCATGAGATAATAATCTCACATTTTCCATAGGCCATAGTTATTATTCCTGATCTGTTGCTTATCCAGTCTTTTAAACTTTTTGTGGGCCTAGTCTTGGTTTTGTAAGTGAAAGCACCAGAGGGGGGGTACTTGTGAGAAACTGCATGTCTGCTTTTGACATTTTGTCCTTGCTCTGAATAAAAGCGATTAATGGGAAAACATCAAAGTTATTGTCTGAGCAAGTGAGCCATAACAACAGTCTCTGATCCATGCCTTGGATTTGTCAGAGCAAGCAATTTGTTGAAATAAAATGTTGCCTGACTATATTTCTGCAAACAATATATCCACATAATACCAATGCTTTTCATGTTCCCAGAAGTGAATGTCTTATCAGCCATCCAGTAACTCCATATTGAAAGGAGATGAAGGAACCTTCACTCAAGGAAGCAATCATTTTTATAAGGTCTCAGACCAGGCTGAGTGTCCTCTGGGTCAAACATTTGTTTTAGCAGTAAAGTAACATGTGGATTAGCAAGCTGTTTCAATCAGCAGAAGACCAAAGTATTTCTTTTTCTCTCAGTATTTTGACAAGGATTATGGATTGTGTGTCCCATGGCCAGACACAGGATATCTGCAAATGTAACATAAGGTAAAGATAAAGGTTTTTTAAGCATTAGTAAAAATTTACATTGACTTATTCATGACAAAGTGCTATAACATTAGAGCCAAACTGATTTGTTTTTGTGTTTTGTTACCAGATCCTTTACACTGTTGTACACGTCTTAATATTTAACACCACTTTGTATGATAGGAGCAGGTAACTTAGTCAAATTACATCCTGGTGCTGCAGAAACAATGCCAGTGGCTCGATTTCAGCTTTATTCTGAGAAAATCTCTTAGCCTTTTTAAAGAAATAATGTAGCTGTTACTGTCATATGGAGCAGCCAAACCTCTCGTGGAAGAGATTATTGTACTGGCACGTGTGATCTGTAATTTATATATATATACATATATATATATATAATGACTTTATAAGGCAACACAATTCAAAGAAAACATGTTCATTTTATGCATTTCTAAGCCCAGTCATGATGATTAGATTTGTTTCTAGTTTTGAAATAATAAAAAAGTCTCTGTTTGGGCGCTGACAGAAGCATACTTTTGAATATTATGCTGCATTGATTTGTATTTCCTGATAATTATACACAGTGGAACCTCTTGTATATTACACTGTTAAATTCTGTACTTAAAACTGCAGTAACTTTGAAAAATATATATATATATATTTGTACTTATTTGATAAAAACGTCAGTATGTCGTGACTCGTGACAGTGCAGCAGGTGACAGACAGAAATCCTTCCTGTCATCCTACAGAGACGGAACCAGGAAGGCAGTCTCAGTACAGTCAATCCTGCTTGTGTATGCGATGCTCAAGATTGTTGGCTTTCTGCAGCTGCTAATGGCAGAATACAACTTTATCTGCCTTCATCAGTGGCCATGGTTCATAGCCTGAACATACATGGGAGGTTCTGCTGTGGGGACGGAGCTGCAGCGTAGCAGAGAGCAAAGGGGAGGCCATGATGGAAATCGCCCCTCGAGGACAAATAAAATCATTTGAATTTGGATAAAACCCTCCTTTTTGTTTTGGTTGTTTGGCTGCTTCTGACCACGCGGTATATTTCTGCAGATGGCAGTAGGACCACAAGCAGGAGACAGAGGAGTTGGATATTTTCACAGATAATCTAAATGAGGTTATAGTGTCACTACATAGTGAAAGTTTTAATGAATATGTAAAAACATGTGTTTTCTATAAACGTTACATACTGCATCTTTAAGAAACTCAAAGAGAAATTCAGTTTTCTTTCTAGAATGGAAATTACATAATTTGTCAAGTAAAATATCTTGAACAGGGAACAGATTTTGACACAAGTCAATGTGCCATACAGTGAATGTACAGGACACACATTTAATAGAAATGACGGGAACATCAAACGGAGGGTGAGCTGAGAATCCTGTCAGCACTATTAACTTATTCAACCCTTTTCCAAGCAGGATATGAATAATTGCTTGTTTTATTTCAGGGTGATGAGTCAGAGATTGCCTCTCTATTGTTATACAACCTCAGGCGGAACGTGAGGTGGCAAGCTGGGAGAGCTGTGATTCTGTGGATAAGAGAGCCAAGTCTGGCGCATCCACATTGATTTCTCCCTCCCTCTCATGCTTGTGTAAGCTTCGCCACAGAAGACGGTGCAGGAAGATGGTGTTGGAGGGGGGGAGGAGGGACATCCTATGGGTTCTCATTCCATGTTTGACTCCCACAGCTTCCTGAAAGCCGTGATCAGGATGCCTACACGAGGAAGCTAATCCTACACATTTTTGCAAGTCCAAACACTCAGTAGAGGTGAGCCTCTCCATTTAGGGGAAAAAAAAGAAGAAAAAACTTATTCCAGATGTGAACACCAGGGGGCAGTAGTATTCTTTACGGCCCTGCCTTGAACCTGGACCCAGTAGAATACATGTGTAAAAAAAGACTTTCTCAGCTGCATCTTCTCCTCTGAAATCCTCACTCCTAAAAATCCTTTTTAAAAAGCTGGATGAAAATGCATTGTGCTTTCAAACTGACCTATTTTGGAAGATTGGTTACCTTCTCAGAAAATGTCATTTTTTCCCCTCACCCATATAGTATGTTTGAATTATGAGGATTTTTAAAAGGTGGGCAAAATATGGGGAAAATATTTGGGGCAGATTAAATACAGACAACCAATTGCAATGATTTTCACACTCTCTGTGCTAAAAACAGAGCTGCCATCTTTAATAAGTCTCTTATTTTCTCCAAATAACCTAAAGGACATATGGCAGTCACACGTGATCATCCATGTGTGAGCCAACATGGACGTATAACACTTTTTCCTCCTGCTTTTATTCGGTTTCATAGAGTTTTTAGGACATTTAAAGACACAACCATCCCGGGGTTAGAGCTGCAGACATGCCCTTTAGTAAACACAGTAATCCCCTCCTCCATGTTTTTAGGATTAATATCATCTTTATTCATAAGCATAGCAGGAAGACTACTTGCAAAGGGACACTACACAAACTACACACACACACAAACACTTAAACTGAAAGAAATGTGCACGCAACCATTAGGTGTCATGTGGTCCAGCTCAGACACACGTGTCCTTGTCTTCTTTCCATAATGACATGATATGTGGGTGGCAGATTGCTTTGGTCTGACGAGAGAGAAAACAATCAGATCAAAGATGGGGAGGAAGTCGTTGGGAGAGAATGAGCTGGGGTGGTAGAAGGCTGGAGTGGGCTGTGGTGGGGGTGAGAGCAAGTTCTCCTGCCTTTTGACTTGATGGATTTAGTCTTCATTCAAAGAGACAGACTTAAACACGCAGGAAAGACAGTTATCTCCCCTTAAGCAGTCTCTTCTAGGCTGCTGGTCATTCCTCAACAAAACTACTTTGTAGGTTTGTTCATTTCTACCCCAACTTGCAGGTATGTGCTGACCATGTGTATTTTAATACCTGGCAGCTGATGATTCAAAGTAATTATCTTTTCTACTCATAATCCACTGTAAAAAAATGTGATGATGAAATGAGATGGGAGATTAATATCTACCAGAAGGAAGTCACTTAGTTATTAAAATCGGCCATATTATATAGGAGACAACTGGTCTAAACATGGATCAGAACCAAAATACTTTGGAATAGAGTGTAGCACAAAATTTCCATATTATATATATTAAAATATCCATTAAATTTAAGAAATTGTAAGTCAATTTATCCGCATGTATCATGACAATAATGCCAAACAAAAAATACATTACTTCACAATGGATTTGGCAAAGTTGTGTTTAACTAATCTCAGTCAGAAATCACTAACCAGATCGAGGAAAGAGGGAAATCAAGATTACAGTTTGTCATAGAATGCACTGATTGTTCTGAAAAGAAAATGCATCACATTTTCCTTCTTGGACTGATAGAAGCAAAATATTTGTCAGACAAAGAGAAAACACTGAATTCAAACCACTATCCAGAAACAAGCATGGTGTAGTTCTCATAATGTGGGAACTCTTCTCATATTATGGCATTGATCCAGGAATAATCCATCTGATTGAAGTTAGTTTTGAAGTGACTTCCGCTTGTTTCTTGTTTTTTTTTAGATTAGGAAAGACATTTTTTGACAGGGCGTGTGGTGTTTCCCATGTATTTGCATATGGAGATAAAAACTAATAATCTTGATTTTTTTGTCACTTTTTAAAACTGTTATTTTAACCATAGCTGTGTGAGGCATGAAAAAGTCTTGCTTATGCTTACAAAATAGAAGCAGTAAGGGATGAAAAGGCATTGTGTTGATACAAAACGGGGGTAGAAAGTGGAAAAAGGACGAATTGACTCTGAACAGGAGCCACACATTGTCGTGGTTGTAAAAACATTTCCAACTCTGCCCTCTTTCCTCCCTCTCTCGCATGGACCTCCAGTGATCATCTATCCTCACTTACCTAACACTCTGCTATCTACCCTTTGGTTTTCTTTCAGGGATGACTCCTGCTAAGCGGGGCCGGGGCTCAGGGGCTGCATTAGCAAGGCCCACAGTCTGCAATACCCATTACAGGGCTGGAGGAAGGGTTTCAGGACTCTATCTGTCCGATTGCCTGTGTGATAAAACATAAAAGCTGTTAGGAGAGGAAAAGGAGGAGGAGAAAAGAGAGCATCGCTTTAACAACCTTTGCAGTGCCATACGTTTGCCAAGATGGGGCCATGATTGCGCTCCTCTGATTTCTCCGTTTGCTCAAGTCCAACGCTGATAAGACTAAAGCAAAGTCGTCAAGGCTTGTGTTTTTGCGTGGTGTCTTAGTTGGTGGCATTTTGTTCTTTTAATATGTGGCAGAATTATATGTTTGTTAGCTTGTGGTTGTATTCACTAGTGGTTCCAGGTGGGGATTACCTGAACACTCATTATCACTCATGACGAAGATCGTCATTGCCTGCTCCACGCAGCTTCCTCAAGTCTCCGGCAAAATACTGCTAATACCCACATTTCACTGATATACTGTAAGCTCCAGAGAGCAGCAAAGGGGACACACTGCACATAAAATGAACCTGTCTGGGAGGAATGTTTCACTTCCATCAGGGGAGAAAAAAAAGCACGGCAACTTCGAAATATTAGTTGTAAGTTCACCAAACTCTTCTGCTGAAAGCTCTTCTAAGCTGGCAGATGTATGACTCTGTCGTTCTTGTCGCCTGTATCTCATCTGAGTGAAAGCTGCTTACAAGCTGCTCTGGCAGTTTACAAATCTGTCCCTGGAAAACAATTTCACTCTCACAGATCAGCCTCACACCCATTGTTTTCTGTCTTCCATGTCCCAAGTAGGCATTGCAGCCAGCTCACTCCTTCTTTGATCCCACACTCTGTCACATTTATTGCTACTCGATTGGAGGTCTGTAGTAGATTCACTGTTTTGTGTATTTTAATAGTCGTGATAACAATTCAACTATATTATTGCTGTTTTATCCCATTGAAGATGAAAGTTCAAATGAAAATGTTCCATCTGTGCCTCAAAGGTTTAGACTTAGCAGACAGTTTGCATGTGTTTTTAACCACACAAAAGAACCGAGGTCAAAGTGCGTTGACCCTATGATATTAGATCAGAGATTCTTAACCTTTTTTGAGGTACCGAACCCACCAGTTTCATATGCGCATTCACTGAACCCTTCTGCAGTGTTAAACAAATTGACCCCCCGCCTCCCAAATTCAAGACATAGGAGTGACATAACGTCTGATGGGTCACCAAGATCACTAGTCTTCTGAAATGGTAGAGTCTCTGAGAACAGTTCTTCAAAATATATTCGTGTTTTCAGCAAAGTTGTGCTGACTGTCCAGGAACAACCCAAGGTATTTAAAATGTGCCACAGTTTCAACATCGAGAGAAACTGGAACCACTTTAAGGTCTTGTTTAGATTATTTAATTAGCTCTACATTCTTAAGATAATGAAAAAGTAATAATAAATAATAAAGACTGCAGTTTTCTGAATTAGTAATGTAATTATATTAGTTGTGTTACCACCTCCACACCACTAAAGGCAGTAGCAACCCCTAAAAGATGCGACTAAGGAGCAGATTTAGAAGAACACCGAAAGCTACAGAATTTGGTAAAAACTGTGAGTTTTGCTGAAGTAATTAAAGACACAAGTTCAAATCCATGCTGAGAGTGAAGCTCCTCCAATCAGGGATCCTCTGATTGGCTAAGCAATGTAACGTGATCCTCTGCAGCAAGTGATGGCAAAGCAGGGCGTCATCATGACTTTACACAAGTGTGTCTTTACCTCCGTGGCAGAGGCTCCGCCGAACCCCTGAGACCGACTCACTGAACCACTGGGGTTCATAGAACCCAGGTTAAGAACCACTGTATTAAATACTATGGAGATTGTGATTCCCCCCCAGATAAATGTCTGTGTCGTTTCAAAACTGAAACAAACATCCTGGTTTCATTAAAATAACTTCAAACCTGTCAGGGTGATGAAGGATTCTGAAACTCTCTGTCCAAACTGTGGGATTGCTTTGCAGGCTCTGAAAGCCACTTTCTAATGAGATTTTTCAACATTGATAAGGATTTAGAATCTTTCTCTGCATTCTTATGAGTAATGGGATGTTTTTTTTTTTTTATTTTGGAAGAAACACTTTGGCATATCATATTCTTCTTAGGCCAGGCATAAGGAGAAAGCAGGAGATTAATGTCACATTTGGACACACACACATACACAACAGTTGGCAGAAATTAGTTTAACTCCTTCCATGTACCGATCAGCCTATTGGCAGACTCCATGATTAGTTTCCTTCTTATTTTTCCATCAGTGTTGGAGAAATATCTATATGTTGTAAAATACATATTTATAACAAGGGTGTATACCTAACTCTTCAAGGGACATTTGTTCAGAGATGATTCTGCTCCTCTTAATGTCCTTGGTTTTTAAATGGTAATCTGCTGTGTTTGGATACCCACATGTAAGCAGAAGGGAGACGGCAGCAACAGTTTTTAATGCTAGTCTGACAGCGATATAAAGGGAAGATCATTAATAGAATAAGCTCAAACATTTTGTATTTCTCCTTGACAAAGAAGCTGCACAGGGAATCTCTCTCCATGGCCCCGCAGCTTCATTCGCAAGACGCAATGAGGTGTGGCTGAGGTGAACGCGACTATCTCTAAAAGCAAACACAATGCACTCACAAACCATCAAGGCGCATCTGCCTTTGTCTGCGAATCTGCCTCGCCGTCTTTCTCAACTCACAACCCCAAAATATTCTCCGACACGCAGGCTCACATATAAATTCCTGTCATTCTCAATCCTATCATCCCAATTCACGCTCCCTTTCAGCTGTTTAATCACTGCAGAGGATTGTGGGACACAGTGCTTGATAGACAATAACAACAAAACAAAAGATATTAGTTGGGCAGCCGTCGACACAGATTCCAGTCTCAGCAGCACAAAGCACTTCTGACCTTGAGCTGTGTTAGAGGAAGATATAGAAAGCTGTTTGTTGGTCTTCCTCGGCGATAGGCCCCTCTCTCGCCTTTCCCCCACAAACAAGCACACACACACACACACACACACACACACACACACACACACACACACACACACACACACACACACACACACACAC
>CAEGAF010016781.1:0-18868 GCA_903067075.1 Micropoecilia bifurca
GTGTGTGTGTGTGTGTGTGTGTGTGTGTGTGTGTGTGTGTGTGTGTGTGTGTGTGTGCTGCAACTGCACAGTAATTTTCCGGCTGGGATGAATAAAGTACTTCTATTCTATTCTATTCTATTCTATTCTATTTACAGGAGGCTGAAGTTGTTTTGACGTCAGTCATCAAGGAGTTCTGAAGAACGTGACGTCACGAGCAAAACGTCAAATGCGTCAGAATCAGTTTGAATAAATTAAAAAAATAGCAACTCTCAAAAGCAAGCCAAAAATTTTAATTAAATAAGTATATTTCAATAAATATAAAATATAGTAGATACAGAACAGCTAATGTTAAAGAAAAATAAATAAATGATGCACACACCTGCATACACACACAATTAAACATAAATGATGGAAAAAGAAAAAAAACTTGCAAAAATAAATTATTAAATTTATATTAATCAGTACATCTACTGTAACGGAATCCACATAAATAAATCTGTACCCAGTCTGAACACATATATACTGTTTATCTACATACACACAATAATACATAAATCCCATTTAACATGTATGTAAAGGGGTAAAAAATAGTAACAACTTAATTATGCACCACAAATTTAAAACAAACTATCAGAAAACTGTAAAACAGCTGAAACACTCGGTGCCTTTAAATCTCAACTTAAAACCCACCTATTTAGAGTTGCTTATTTTTAATGTTTTTATCTTTACTTTTTAATTTCTTTTTATTTCTCTTTCTCACTGTTACTTTTTCAATGCTTTCTTAAAATCTCTTTCCCTCTCACTATTTATTCAACGTCACATGCTGTTTTTATTTTAATTATGTGAAGCACCTTGAAATGCCTTGTGGCTGAAATGTGCTATATAAAATTTGATTGATTGATTGAATTAATCCTACCCCTTCGCCAAAACTCCATTATTCCAATGCTAAATGTTATGTAAATTCACTTCCAGAGACATTCTGCATGCCGCTGCACATGCTAGAGATTAATTATATTTATCTCTGGTTTTTTTCCTCTTTATCCTTCTGCTCTTTATCTTCTGGAGACTATTTATTTATGCAGGAAAGCATCATTACTAATTGAAGAAGGAGGCAGCAGATGAAGGAGATCGGCCTCTTTCAATCGTAAGTATAGCTGCAACTGATTACTTTAGCTATCGAATATTTTGACCATTAATTGAATAAGAAAACAGATTTTTTTTCATTTAACTACCTCATACATTTTTATACAATATAAAAAATACACTAAAAGATGCAGACAAACAAATAATTGTTTTTGAGCAGTTACAGTTTCCATAAGTTAATGTCTGACTTTGCATCTGCAGCTAAAAAGTGTCTCTAACATCAACATGAGGAAAAAAATCAGTCTTTTATGCTTGACTTAACATCACTACAGTGTTTATTGATTCTTTTTCAGATTAACCCATTAGTAATTGCATTGAAAATATGCTCTAAAGGAGTTGTTTTGTTTTTTACAGAATTTGAAGCCAAAACCATGGAAGTCCATTTCCGCCACTTTGTTAAAAAATAAAATAATAATTATAGTATTATAGTAATTATAGTATCTCATTATAAGGAGATAATTATTTAATTATCTCAATTATCTTCCATACAAAACTCTGCCATCGGTAGGAATCAAAGCAAGGTGGAAGCTGCTGTTCCACCTCATGAACCAATTTCAAGTTGATATTTGCTCTTATTAACATCTCTAGAGCAGCAAATTCCCTTCCAGGATAGTAGAAGTGGTTCATTTTTAGAGACTTTAATGTTAGAATGGTTCTGGTTCTGCTCTGCATCCCCAGAACCAAACGAGGAGAAGCAGCATTCAGCTTCTATTCACCACAAATTTAGAACAAACTTACAGAAAACTGTAAAACAGCTGAAACACTGAGTGCCTTTAAGTCTCAGATTAAAACCCACCTGTTTAGAGTTGCTTATGGATAAACTGCGGGTTTTGATGTCTTAGGTTTGAGATTCCTTGTATGATGTCGCTCTGCTGAAACTCTGTTTGAGGAAACCCCATAAAGGCAAGTCCTCATGTGGATCGATGTTTTTAATGTTTTTATTTTTACTTTTATTAATGTTTTTATCTTTTTAAATCTTTTCCAAAAACTCTGTCTCTTTCTGTTTTTATTTTTATTTTAATTGTGTAAAGCACTTTGAAATTCCTTGCTGCTGAAATGTGCTATACAAATAAAATTTGATTGATTGATTGATTGATTGATAAATTCAGCCCAGTTTGTTTCCTCAGATCATTCCTTTTGTATCCATCGAATCTGGAGGTGAAAAATCTGAGTCTGCGTTTGCGTTCTGTATCCTGCTTTCAGAGTGATGACAGTCAGAGCGAAGCCTCCTTCCTAACAGCAGGCCATATGGAGCAGCTCTGCTGGGCTCATTAGCGCGTTCATGCTGATGCTGTTTTCACCTTCAGGTGGAGGAAAAGGTGTCAAAAAGGAGGAACAGGCATATTATCTTGGAAAATCTGATGAAATCTACAGAAAATGAGAAATTAGTTGGTCTGCAGTGAAGATTTACTATAAGAGTCTCTCATGTGTCTGAAATCTCCAAACAAATAACCTGTTTGTCATTGAGAACAATAGTGATGAAAAATAGTAAAACTTCAACATACAGAATAAAGAATTTTAAAAAGACAAACATTTGCTGATGGAAACAAATCTGAGCAAACCACAGGAAGCAGAAAAAAAACATGCATGACCACAATCACTCCAATCACGAGATAAAACACCCAAAACCACAGTTAAAGTAAAAAACAGAGAACAAGTTGCTAGACAAATAAATGGATAAACAAGCAGACGTGGTGCAGTAGCTACTCAAACACAAAAACAAAGTTACATCATGACCATTTCTGTAAGAAGCATGAAATAATCCGGCTGACACACAACCAGAGGAGCTGCATTAAATAACAAAGCAGCCAAAGTCCAAAGAAAAACACAAACAAAGCTTCACAGGACCTCAAGAATCGATAAGAAAATATCCTCTAGATGTGCTAGAAGCAAGTTAAAACGACAAGAGGAAGCATATTCACACAAAGGTAAATATATATAAAAATAAGAGACAGTAAAGGCAAACTTGCAACAAAAAAATAATATCGAACAGTTATTAACGAACAGTATAATCAGATTTTGTGTTAAAGAATTGACACTGGTAACGTTAATTTAAAAAAATGTACAAAACAACAATAAAACAACAACAGTCCAATTGTAAGAAGTGAACAACAAACAACTAGCGAGACAAGCTAACTAGATAGCAAGTTCATTAAAACATCAACAAAAAACACACGCATGCATGGATTAAATGTTTAATTTAAGGTAAGACATTCCATTAAAATAACTGATTACAGGAGCTAAGTAAACAACCCAGAGTGATAAATATTACAGAAGAAAATGAACATAATAGAAACCAATCAATGCAGGAAGAGAAAGAAACACTACAGGAACAAAAAACAAGAACAAGAGACTGAAGAGCCAACAGCAAATTCACAACAAAAGAAAAATAACAGTTATTAAATAAGAGCGTGCTCTGATATAAAAATATAACTGAGTGAAGTAATTTAGTGAAAAAATGTTCAAGATGTGCATAGATCAAAAAGCTAGCTAGTTACCTAGGAGAGATGGATAACTAGGTTCAATATTTAATCATTTCTGAGATTGTTGGAAGCACTGATGTTACTGCTGGGTGGAAGGAAGGATCTGCTCTCACACTCATTTGTGCACCTAGGATACATCCAGGACTAATGAGGATCACTTTAAGGAACCAAATATAGTGATTTAACCATTTAAAATATGTTTTATTAATATTATTATTTACTTATTACTCAAATAAATTGAAGCCACACCCTGGATATTAAAATTCTGTGATCCAGATTAGATTCTGGAAAAGGTTAAAGTTCATCATACAGTGATCTCCCCTCTAGTAAAAGCAGTTGGTTTGGACCAGCTGACCCTAATCCTTCCACTCCCATCGGAGTGACTCTCTGTGCGGTCAGACCACCAGCTGTGGACGTTCAAACACACAACCAGGCGATGGGGAACGTCCATAATCCCAGCGGCTCACTTCAGCAGGGATTACGTGGATGTAAGCAGTCGGACTGGAAACTCTACGAGTTCACGTCGAATCACCGCCCTCGTGTCACATGTGACCTCACAGGATTTCAGCTGTAAACCTCAGCGTCACTGCAGATCACAGCGATGCAACTCCAGTCCTCGAGTGCAACTGTTGATTGCCTACATGCTGCGACGCACCAGAATCCAAAAGGCTGAATTACCTTTTTGGCACATCAGCGAGTTTTGCAAAGGCTTGGCCATTAACCATTAATTTGATTCATCCAAAGGCTGCAGGTCAGTGGCACTGAAGGACTGGAGTTACAGAAACTCCTGACATCATTAAAGGTGGCCTTTTATGCTTCCTTGAATAGCTTAGGATAGATCTATGGTCTTCGAAAAACACGTTTTTTCCACAAAGTCATTCTTAGGTTTGGCCGTTTCTACCTATTTTGAACACCTTCCAGCTGTTTTAGGGCGTCTTGTCCCTTTAAATCCAAATAAGATGCTGATAGCCAAGCCCCCCACTCACATTTACACTCCCATGGGAAAATGGCCGGAAACAGATTCAAAATTAAACAACCATACATCTTTGAAACGCAGAAGTGGAGCCTCCTGCACATTCAACAAGAATGCAGCAACTGGTTTCTGGATGGTAAGTCAGCACCAAACACTTGTCTTTTCCAGCAGCCATTGTACAGCACACACAGTGGTAAAACCAGCTGACCAAACATTCTGGAGCTCTGCTGGGGTTGCTAGGTAACGGGCAATGTCTGCTGATTTGTGATGTTACTTTCCATAGGTTTTGAAACGACTCATTTTCCATACACCAAAAAGAACATTATTTAATTCCCAAAAAACAGCTGGGTGTTTTTTTAAAAAAAATATTTTAAACCCAAACTGAAGTATAAAAACGTAAAAAAAAATGTGACGTTTGCACAACTGGTCCCCTTTAAGTTATGCCTGAACACATAAAAACTCTCTCATTATCAGATGCTTTACTCTTCTGTTGCATCCGCAGCTGAACCGAAAGCTTCAAGGCTTCTATAGTTAATTAGTGAAGCTTAATTAGTGAGCTAAAAAAAAACAGTTCCTTGACTTTAGCGACAGCCTAAATCCATGATTCTGGACATTAGTTCTTGTCATGGTTCCAGAAAGCTGGAAATTCTCAGATTGATCTCCCTGATTTGGCTCGTCTCAGCACATTAGATTGGATTGGACCGATCCGCCAAGCGATTCTGCAGCCCGAGCAGACGGCAGCGAACGCTGATCAATGAGCAGGATGCTGATTAAAATACAACCCCTCCCTTTTTCTGCTGGAACAATCCCTGCTGGCTGCTTTCCTTCAGCCTTCGGATGCTGCATCAAGTCCCCTCAACCAGGGGAATGACACAGAAAACCAGAATTCAAGGACAAGTTTGCTCACATTTGGTTATTGTTCATCTGAATTCTGCTTTTTCAGTCCTTCTTGGTCTAAATGTGCAGAAATTGAGCACATATTCTAATAAAAAACATGAAACTTGAATCTGTTTACTTGAACTCTCCTCTGGTGTCTAGTATCATGCAGATGGATCATAAAACCCACATTTATCGCCGTCTTTCTAATCTTCCTCTCACAGCCACTTTCCTCCCCTCCTCCGCCTTCATCTTTTTTTCTGATTACGCCCCCCGTCTGTTTCCTTTCCATGCATTATAAATCAGGCCGAGCCAAACAGCGCTCTCTGCAGCCCCCCGTACCGTCAACTCACTCAGAAAACTCATGAATTAATTGGGGAGTGTAGATTCAGGGAAGTGGGATTCCTTTAACACGATTCATGACGCGTTAAAAATCTGGTTATTTTTCCCCCATTTTAGCCTGAATGCAGATTAAAAGGGATTGTTGTACAAACCCAAACTGGTTTCTTAAAGCTGAAGGATCACCTGACGGCAGTTTTGAAAGCACGAATTAAAGAGATGGTATTAAAACAATGCAGCAAGAAGACTGTGAAACTCAGAAGATCCAATTTTATTTTTAGCGACCAACCTTAATAAAACATGGCCACCCTCTAATAATAGCTTGTGTGTTTTTATTTGTTTGTTTGTTTTTCTTACTACTTATTTATTTTGTATTATTATATTTTTCGCCCCGATCGTTGTAACAGTTGCTTTATTTATTGTGACGACACATTTAGTAAAATTTGCTTTCTTGGGCATCAATAAAGACAAAAACATGGAGCTTCAGAGTCAGGCTATTAATTCAAGCCTGAATAATTCATGCAATGGTAATAAAGCTGTTTGAAAACCAAGGACCATCTTCGGTGAAAAGCCAACAAAACTCAAGGTTTTTAAGAATTTTAGGTTCTTTAAAACAAATATTTTATTCTACTGAAGCTATTATTAGTAGATGTATTGTTATTTTATGTAATATTATGATTAAATTAGATTATTTTTATTTATTGAAGCACTTATTTTTCCAAATAATTAAAAATAATTAAAACAAACATGTCACATATGATATAAACAAAAGTGTTGAATGAAAAAAAGTAGTTAGAAGGAAACAAATCTTACATAGTTTATTAGATAGTTTATTCCTTCATGAAAGTGATCAAAAATGACCACATATATAAAAGAAAACACCCAGCTGTTTTTTGGGAATTATATGATGTTCTTTTTGGTGTATGGAAAATGAGTCGTTTCAAAAACCTACGGAAAGTAATATCACAAATCAGCAGACATTGCCCGTTACCTAGCAACCCCAGCAGAGCTCCAGAATGTTTGGTCAGCTGGTTTTACCTCTGTGTGCTGTACAATGGATGCTGGAAAAGACAAGTGTTTTGTTTTATATATGGTAAATCATTAGTTAGCATTTCCAGTTTTTATGTAACTGCCAATGTTTTAACTGCTTTTAAATTATTTTAACAATTTCCTGTGAACAGCGACTGTTTCTAACATGAACAATGTGGCTCTCTGCCCATTTATTTATCATAAATTCAGATATACGTGGAAGTTTCTCAAAACGCACCAAGGAAGAAAATTTACAGACAAGAGCCAAAAAAACATAACAAATTCAATTATCTACTTAAAAGAGTTAATTTTTTACTTTAAATTGTTTTATCACCTCTTCAAAAACTCCTGAAAATAAGATTTTCTTTAATCATATAGTAAAATTTGTGTCTTTTACTGAGCAAATGACTCATAGAAATCCATTCAAAGTCCACAGAAAGTGCAGCTACTTCATTGATACCATCTCAAGCTGCTGTTACTGCCTGCAGGACCTGCAGATTAATGATGGGAATGGAGCCTGAAAATGGCCCTGACAGTTTGATCTATTTGTGTTTTACTACAGATGTGAAGCAGCAGAACAGCTGCTCTTTATTCCACACAAACGAGCAAAAACGCCACGTTATGTAACAGCTGGAAGACGCATCTTAAAAACATGTTTGGTTTCTCCTGATGCATCACTGCAGCGAGTTTTGGGGAAAGAACTTCATCAAAACTAAATGTGGATTTAAAGCAGCCAAAGGCAGCAGCTCCCAAAAAAAAAAAAAATATTAATGTTTAAATGAGCGAGAGACGCAGAGCCCAGATGAAAAATGACAGAGAGGTTGATTACTTGCCTTGTTTTCCTGCAGGATGGGGAGAAGAGGAGTGGGATTTCCCTCGGCTTCCTCCCTCTGCTCCTGCTTGGATGAAGGAGATCCCAATGCATCGATGGAGCGAGGAGGAGGAGGAGGAGGAGGAAGAGGAGGAGGAGAGGGAGGCGTTTCTGTCCTGATGCAGTCTAGACAAGGTCTGAATACTTATCAGCTCCATGGGTTTCCTGCTCGCTCCACCTCAATCTGCACAGCAGTGCAGCTTTAAATCAGCTGCTTCTGAGAATTCATTATAATCTCTTATTTATTTAAGCTTCCTGCAGACAAAGTTTGACATTTTGAGGAATATTTAAATGACATTCTGGACATTCTGACCTTGAGGGATGCTCAGTCAGTCCTTCAATAAAACCAGTTTTTAGTCTGATTTTAAAAGAACCTTTAGAAGAAATTCATATTTTTGAAGGGATCTATTATACAAAAATCACATTTTGCATGTTTTTATACTTACATTTGGGTCTCAGATGCTTCTAAAAACAGCCAAAGTGCTTAAAAATAAAAACTACCAGCTGTTTTTTTGGCAATAAGCTAATATTTTTTGGTGTCTGGAAAACGAGTCATTTCAAAAATGACCTCCAGGCAATGCACCGTTACCTAGCACATCTTTAATAAGCACCAGTTCCACTCGCAAATTATTTCACTTATAACAAAACATTTTTCCCGCGTTATAAGTGAACAAATCTAACAATAAAACTTATACTTTTCAAAATCGATATCAATGAATTATTGACTTAAAACAAGCTTCTGTATCTTTCTGAAAAGTTATTTCTAAGTTAATTTTGTTTAATTTCAAGTGAACTAAGATATTTGCACTTGAAACTGGACCAAAAACACTTGGTAAGATTTTGTGTTTTTACAGTGTGGGAGAACTGAGCTCATCACAAGGTTTGCAAAGGTCAAAGCTCGTTGATTAAAAGTATCTAGGCTCACATTTAGATCTATTATCCAAATCATTTTTCAATCATGCAGTAAAAACTCCAGCTGAAATTGCTCAATCAATCAGCTCACAGACTTTTGTGAAAGCAAAATGTGAAGAATCTTCTTACCTCCAAGAGAGACACACAGTTTTTACTATGGCCTCTAATGCAGAACCTGCTGCTCAGCTGCAGACGGGACAGCGTCAGGATGTCCAAGATACTAATAGTAAAAATACAATATTTATTAGAATGAGAAGTAGGCAGTAAATTACATTTGATCCATCTCAAGCAAAAACTTGGAAGATTTTCTGTTTAATGTCAAATTAATAAGTGGAAAACTCTGAGTTATACAAGTACTATTCCTGATGATTTAATAGGATAAACTGCTTTTCTATCATAGTAAAGTTAAAAGTCTTTAATTTTCCTGAAAGATTTTCAAATTTCACTATTGAAGCAGTTTCCTTTTTGTCCACAAGGCGTCGCTAAAACTCAAGACATGTAGACTGATTCAGAGAAACAAACGATGATTGAAGGTACTAAATAAAACGGAGTTTAATTCTTTAATGTTCAGTAAATGAGAAGATTTACTAAATCTAGGTGAGAGATGTGTGTTCTCTTACATAGATTTAAATCATGTTAGAGACCAGAAAAACCCAGGAATGCACTTAAAACCCACACAAACGTAAATCACATCACAGTCAAAAAGAAGATGAAACATTTCAGGGAGAATAAATAGATCTATGATAAACAGATTTTTTTTTAAAACCAGCCAGTTCTTGAATCTGAAGGACAAACTAAATATGAAAAAAGATTTGAGACTTGAAATGAATGAACAGGAAGAATGACACAATCCGACAAGCAAAGATTCAGGTGGTAGATTATTCTGAACAAGAAAAAATGTTGGTTTGATTATCAAAACCAAAAAGTTTGGTTCTCAGCAGCTTTAAACGTTTTCCTAAAAAAAAATACAGCTGGTCCAGGTGGTCATTTTTCCTCACCTGCTCACCTGACAGTGCTGCAAAATAAGTGAGGAAGATGAAGAAACTGTTAACAAAAGCTTCATTTTATCCAAAATTTACTGGAGTCGGAAAAAGATCCAGGCTTCAAAAAACTCAAATCTTTGTAGAATAAACGGCAGATCCTTATTTCTTACATAATCTAATAGATAACGTCCGAACTATTTCTTTAAAGCTGTTATGAATTATTTGAATGTTAGCATCTAGTATAGATAAACTATAAATTTTCAATTTGATCCGAACCTAATATTTTAAACCCTAAAGTGAGGGGAAACAGTATTTAATAATAAAAATAGCCACGAATCAGGCTGATTTAAATAATCTATAACTTTATTACGTACACATTCGAGCCTGTTCAGTTCTCCTCCAGCCCAGCAGGGGGCGCTGCGCGAAGAGGCTCTCGGTCTCCTGGAGGAGATGTTTCCCCGGTTCGGCGGTGGTTTGATTAGGTGTTTCAAGCAGATTCGGTTCGAGCCTCTGACCCGTGTTCCTGCGGCTGACTTGGTCCCGGTGTTTATCTGCTCCTCTTGGTCCAACCGCTGGTTCTCCAGAACCACAGCGATGCCCCGGAAGCAGAAAGAGGTTAGTCCGACACTGAGTCTGAACTTCAAGCGGCGATGATCCGGTGGTTCTGTCAGGATCTTTGAACCGATCCTGGTTTAATTCCCATTGTCATTAAAGAGTCATTTAACTGTTTTTGTTGAATCCGAACCGAATTTGATTCGTCATAAACTGGGCCTTTCTACACCGAATAAACAGAAAATATGGCTGCAGCTCCATGTTGCATTCAAATGCACCTCCTGCAGTAGAAAGCTATTATAATTATTAAATATGTGTTTTAAAAGGAGACACTACGCATGTCAGTGGCGTAGGATGATGCAAAGACATAAATAAAACAAAAATAAGTGTCCAGCACCCCCTCCCTTCCTTCATATTCATCTGAAACTAAAGCAAATTTAAACTCCAGCTCAACCAGACTCTCACAGACTACTTTGAGTTGTTTAAAAAAAACAGCATGCCGTGATAAATGTCACTCCAGCAGAATCTGCACAAGTTCTACTTAGATGTTGCAGTCAAGACCCAGTAACAGCATTACTTTACTACACACTAACCAATGCACATGCACTGTCTGCGCTGATGAAAATTCCTTCTTTATGCAAAATAAATCAAACTAACGACAGCCTCACGTTTCCTGATTAATTACTATTGAATAATCGGAGTTTTTTATTTATTTATTTATTATTCTAAAATGGTAAGGTATGACACAGATAAATTATAATTCAACAAGCTAACCAAAACAAGAGAAAATCTGATAAATGTAGCAAAAAGAAGCTAGGCTAATATGTAGAAAACCAAAATGAACTGAAATAAGCTAAGATGGGACAAACTATGTGAAGGTAGGGTAAACTACATTAAGATGAGCTAGAGTACACCGAGTTATGGCAGGATAAAAACAAAGAAATGCTTAGCTGCATAACTTAAGATATAGGAAGATAAAATAAGCAACAATAAGACAAATTAAGTTAAAATGAAAACAAATAAACTAGGATAATGTAAGCTACACTAAACCACACAACGGTAATATAAGGAAAACTACAAGTGACCCAAAATATGGGATGCTAGAATAAGGTAGCATATGCTAAGCTATGATAAGATAATGAAAAATTAGTTAATGTGAAATTAATCTTAAGCAAGTTAAAGTGAAACAAATATATATAAAACAAATTAAGCTACATTATCGGAGGCTTAAATGCTAGCTGAACTAAAACAAGATAAGTTGGGCTAATGTTAGCTTCTGTAAAATAATCCAGTAACCTCTGTGCTGTTAAACAGGTGAAAGGACAAGTGAAAGGACAGGTGAAGGCGGCTGTAGGTGGAACCACAGAGACACCGGATTCTGGTCCGGTAACCCGGGACAAGACAGGATCTGTGTCCATCACAGTCCACGCGAAGCCGGGCTCCAAACAAAGCAGCATCACAGGTCGGCCTCACGTTGCACTAACATACGATCGGTTGCTGCTAAAACAGAGCTCACACTTTGTTCTGCGTCTCTTCCAGATGTTTCCACTCAGGCTGTAGGCGTCTCCATTGCAGCGCCACCTACAGACGGAGAAGCAAACACAGAGCTTGTCCGCTACCTTGCAGAAGTGCTGGAGCTGAAGAAGAGCCAAATTTCACTGGACAAGGTTTCTGAAACTGCTACATCTGTTTTTGTTCTTAATGTGTTTGTTCAGCAATCATTGGAGTCTAACGTTTCAAAGGATACGAGTGAAAAAATACTTCAAAAGATTACAGGACAGATTAAAACTAATGTTGGGACTCAACTGAGTCATTAATTAATTTACATTTTTGCAGCTAAATTATTGAACTGATATGAGTTCGGCAACAAATATATTTATCTTTGTTGATCTGTTTAAGTTAATCAAGTTTTAATTAAAAACATCAAGCCAAAAAATAAACATTTTACATTTAAAATATCTTTTTGATTGCAAAACTATCGAAAAAATGGAGATATGGGATGTATGAACTCAACATATCAATTTTTATTATTTAAATTATTCAACCATTAGATCGGTGCAACGTGTTTTTATACTTCACTTCAAAACCCACTCAGATTTTTTATGTAACTTTCATTAAAAAAATAAAAAAACTTATTTATAAATGTATAAATGTGGACCGTGAACGCCGCCATTGCTGCTGCAGCTACGTATTTAGCATAAATGCTACGTTAGTCTTGAATAGCTTCGCTGATAGGCTAACTCATTTTAGCATAACTTCAACGCAACAAAAGTATTTTCCAGTGTCACATCAGATATTTTTTGAGGCAGAAATTTGTCCTTACTGGTCCAACAAAAGCTGCTTTATCGTCCATTACTGTTGTTCGTAGATTACACTTGTGCGTCAGATTTACGTGCGTACCAGAAACACGCAGCAAAGGTTCCGGCTCTGGACTTTTGTATTAAAAAAATGCAAGCAATAAATGTGATTAATTGAGTTAATATTTTTAATTCGTTAAAGTCACAACCATATTTAAAACGTAAGGACATGAAGATAAAGTTAGGAGATTATCTTCATATAATTCAACATAACTAATATTTACTGAATAGCTTTTCAGTCAGCAGCTCTTTAAGCTACAATTAATGCCTCAACATTTGGATTAACTCTCTTTTTTCCTTGTTTATATATTTTTTTCCTAATTTGTGAATTTTATTCCAATGGATCAACAACATTTCACCCTCCAGGGTTCTAGATCCAGAGACAAAGTCATCAAGGTGGATTCCTCGTTGGATCCAGATGAGGTGCTGAAGAGGCTCCGGCAGGCAGCCAGCTGATCCGCAAAGGCTGGATGGAAGAAGGTTCTTGGTTACCTTCTGAACAGTAATGGATTTATGGGACTGGAACTTCTCCCACATTGAGATCAACATCATCTTTCCACCCTGCGATTTTCTAAATAACAGATTCTTCCGAGGATGGATCTGGAAAAACATGAAGTGAGAAGAAAAAAACATCTTGAAAACAACTGTCAGGTCTCTGAAGTGGCAACATGTCGCTGGTTAGAGCTTTTCCACAGAGTCATGTGGAAAGAGTTGTTTGTAATCATGGAAAACAGGAGGATTTGCATCCTTAAAACAGAACCTGTTATACAAAGTTCACATTTTTCACCTTTCTGTTCTTCCGTTTGGATCTCTAGTGCTTCTAAAAACGCCCAGACGGTTTTTTTGGTAATAAGTTCATATATTTTGGAGTCTAGAAAATTAGCCATTTTCAGAAACTTTCCAAATATAATGTCTCAAATCAGCAGGCACTGACCTTCACCTATGACCCCAGCAAAGTCCAACCCGTTACCTAGCAACCCCGGCAGAGTTCCGCCCATCATCACCTAGCAACCCAAGCTGAGCTCCAGTATGAAATAAGTCACTTTCGAATAAAGACTTAACTGAGCACCAAGTTCCTGACTTATTTTTGTCGTAAGATTTTAAGTTTTTTAATCATTTTCGTGCTTCAAAACTTAATTCTGAAGGTTATTATGGCTGAGACACGTTATAGCTTTTACAAATCCAATCCAGTAGGTGGCGGTACTGCACTGCTGGTATGCAACCAAAAAATCCTCAACCAGCACCTTTTACTGCTTTTTTTTACTTCTGTTTACATTATACAAGGTAAGTTTTGTGGAAAAAATAGACCCATTTTAATATATAAGTAATGTAAATGTGGCTGTGTAAATGTAAGTGTGAAATAAAATTATTTTAGAATACTTCAAACTCCAGTTGCTTGATTTATTTTAAGATTAAGCTACAGCAAATTGATTATATAACTAAATATACATTTTTTAAAACAGTAAATGTATTTTTCTGATCGTTCACAAACTCAATTAATTCTGTTTTACTGAATATATTCACATATTGGCTTTGGCATGATTTCCAATTGACATAGTCTTGTGTTTTATTAACTCTATATACTAATATGCTATTTAAAAGTAGTTGAACTTATTTATCTGGCACCAGGTTAATTCCTTACAGGAAGTCGTGGTTGTTTTGAACCAATTTGATTAGTTGACAGATTTTAACTTTGACAGCATCTCCACTTTCATCAAATTGGAGAAATCCCTGGCTTTTGCAATGCATCTGTTTTTTCATGTTATTTCCAATTATTATTTGTAGTCTTCACTGGAAGGTATAAATACAACATCCTGGAATATACAGGCTTCTAGACAGATAATTTAATATCAGGGATGCACCCATCCATGTTTTCCACTTCTGACATTGAGACCTGAGGTTTAGTTTCGGCCAATACTGATCTAATGCAGAAAAACAGTCCTGAGTTTCAAAACATAGACATAAATGACCTCAATTACACATTTATTTGATGACTCTGTACAGCACACTTAAATACATCAATAGCTTCACAAGCTTGGTCAAACTGTTCTGTGTTTCTGTGTATTTATTTATTGTTTTTTTCTGTGTCTTGTTCCCCTGTGAATCTCTGTGATGTCCTGTCCTCCCTGTTGATTGATCCCAGCTGTGTCTAGTTCCCTGACTACCCTCCTTGTGTATTTAAGTCCACCTTTGTTCCTTGTTGGGTCCTTGTCTAACGTGCGTCTCATGTCAGATGTCTGTTCTCCTCGTCGCTTACCAGGAGAAGTGTTATTTCAAACGCTTCTCCTGGAGTTATTTCAAAAATAGTTTGAGTAGTTCTAACATTTTCAAGTGTTGAAATGACTTAATTTCTTGTTGAAATAACTCTGAAAAGAGTTAAATTAACACCAAATCTGATAAGGACCACATAGACTCGGCATAGTGTTGATTTAACTTTGCAGAATTTGTTGTCTAGTCAGTGCAATTAGGCCAATGCAAAATAAACAGAAACTGACAAAAATAAACTGCAACAAACCTTCTTTCAAATGGTTCAGAAAGTGCAGATAGGAATTATAAATATGATGTAAAACAAATGATAAAGCATCGAGTGGAGCACAACGCATAGAATTGGACTGAATAGATTATGGTTCAGGCACATTGGCACCGATATCCGATACAGGTTGTTTTCAATATCGGTACTCAAGCATTAATATCAGATCTGTGCATCTCTACTTTACACAATGAGAAAGTTCAGATTCTTCACAATTTCTCTTCACAACCATAGTTAAAGGATGTTGATAAGCAAATCCAAACACAGGAATGCTGCCAGGGCAGCTGTGGTTCATTCAGGTTCTTCAGACTTACTGTTGGAAAATCCAGAAGACTAAATGCTGCAACTAACAGCGTTTCAGAAACATTTATTGTTTAAAGCCGTGAATGTTATGCAACCATGTTATATTACAGCTTTCTAATTACTTATACGTTCCTTCAGTGAGTTTCAGCAGAACAGCAGACATGCCGAGATGAAACCTTCACTAAGTGACTGCAGAGATGATCCAGGGTCCAGCAGCAGCCGATGAGGAGCTTCTGAGCACATAAGCTTCTGAATCCTTCACATTTGGGAGGAAAATGTTAGTTCAGTCATTTGAGGCTTAGCGCAGCGTCTGAAGCCCTTCGTCACCCTGACAGTCACAGACGTAAAGCTGCTGATCCTGGATCAGCAGAGGAAGACAGACACTGAGAAAAACTGACTCTGAGGTGGTTCTTATGTAATCCTGCAGCTTCCTAAACCAAGCAGAAAGTTTGTTTGCCAAGCTGGATACAGAAAGAAAGTCAGCGGACCTTTGATATCGGGTCCTTATCTGCTCGGCCTTTCATGTCGCTCTCTCTGAAGCCTTTTAGTTTGAACAGGAACAATCTGAGCCTCATTACCGCTGCACTAATTCACAGCTCTCTGATTCAGAGGCTGATGACTTGATGCTGATCAGAGATGTCTGAAAAGACGAGGAAACCCCAGGAGATCCGAGGGGGGCAGAGCTAAGCCCCCTGCAGCATCTGATGAACATTTCTCCATCTAACGCTTCTTTTTAAACTCTTATGAAACATGGAATCATCGCATGTTGGAAAAGTTTGGAGTAGTTTATTTATACAGCACCAAATTATAGGACTGTAAGAGATCAAATTCATATCTATGCATCAAACTCCATAAAGATTCAAACTCATAAATGTTCTGCTACTGCAAAAACACAGAATCTTACCAAGAATGTTTGTCTACTTTCTTGTGAAAATATCTTATCAGTTGAAATATGACTTACAAGTAACTTATTAGCAAAATATGGGACTCTGAAGTATAATTATTGAATGTGGATTTTTAAAAAGTGCCAGTTCCCCTGGCAGATTTAGTTTAAAGCAGGACATTTTTCTGGAGATGCAGATCTTTAAGTGTCGACCGATTCGATTCAGAGAAGATTTTTCTACTCAAACGGTTTCAAAATTTCCTTAAATTATGTGACTGAGAAGAAAATAGTGGTTTAGCAGATCAAGAGGATTTGGGTGAAACTATTACAAACAGTAAATATGCTGGCAAAAACCAGTTTACAAAAAATAATTTTAATTTACAGGCATTTTATGGCTATTGTGAAATTTAACTAAAATAGTTTCATGTCTGGTGTAGGATGTGATCTTTTAAACTCTGAAGGTTTGTAATACAGGTTTTTTTGAAAACCTTGAAGTTTCTCCAAACTGGTGGGTCACTCTGGTTAAATGCAATTAAAAGATAGGATGAGGTTATTAGCTGCCCTTGCAGATGGGACTGAATGAGGCGATTAGGATGAAAGGTTGATGAAGAGGCTGAGCTCTGACAGCCTGATGGATTTAGATAACATTAGAATGTTGCAAACTTTAAATTTCACTCAAGGAAAACTGTTATTTTCACATGTAGGATGTTGGAAATCAAACTTGCATTGGGCTTAAACACTGTGAAGGTGCCAGTTTCTCCAGAATTATGAAGTTAAATAACCTAAGCTTGAACCTGAATGTGCCAAAATAGATTTCAGTCTAAAACAGATCAGCTCTGCAGGATGGAGCCTTCATGCACCAGTTGAAGTTTCCATTTTGGACTTAGCTCCGACCAAGAATTTGTCCCAGAACTGGTTTAATATTGAATTTGATTTTCCAGTTAAATTCCCCATTAAGCTGAAGATTAACCAGTGGACCAAGCTGGACATGTAGGTGCAAAGAGTTTAACTGGAATATCAGGTTTTGGGGCATGAAATTAAACCCAAACCATCCAGATCAATTTAAAGCAAAAACGATTTAAGGATCTAGACCCGTGGTTCTTAACCTTTTTGGAGGTACCAAACCCACCAGTTTCATATACGCATTCACTGAACCCTTCTGTAGTGGTACATAGAATATCCCCCCCCCAAAAAAAAATTCAAGACATAGTGGTGAGCCAACTAGAATCTAGTTAGGTCACCCCAAGATCACTAAGTCTTCTTAAAAGGTAGAGTCTCTGAGATCAGTTCTTCAAAATATAGTCAGTGTTTTCAGCAGAGTTGAGCTGAACTGTCCAGGAACAACCCAAGGTATTTAAAATGAGCCACAGTTTCAACAGGTTGACCATCTAGAGAAACTGGAACCACTTTAAGGTTTAGATCATTTAATTAACTCTACATTCTTCAGAGAATGAAAAATTAATAATAAATAATAAATACTTTGTGGTATTCTGATTTGTAATGTAATTATATTAGTTGTGTTACCACCCCATGCCACTAGAGGCAGTACTAACCCTGAAAAGATGGACTAAGGAGCAGATTTAGAAGAACACAGAAAGCTACAGAATTTAGTAAAAACTGTGAGTTTTGCTGAAGTAAATAAAGACACAAGTTCAAATCCCTGCTGAGAGTAAAGCTCCTCCAATCAGAGCTCCTCCTCAGCTCTGATTGGCTAAGCAATGTAACATGATCTTCTGATTGGCTAAGGAATCTAACGTGATCCTCTGATTGGCTAAGCAATGTAACGTGATCCTCTGATTGGCTAAGCAATGTAACGTGATCCTCTGATTGGCTAAGCAATGTAACGTGATCCTCTGCAGCAAGTGAGGGCAAAGCGCGACGTCATTACGACTTTACACAAGTGAGTCTTTACCTCCGCGGCAGAAACTCCGCCGAACCCCTGGGGTTCATAGAACCCAGGTTAAGAACCACTGGTCTAGAGTGTGGAAGTTAATAGGGTTCATCTACATGAATGCCTGAGACCTCCAAACCCAACTGGTTCATACTTCTCATCTGTCACACTTTGGGGAACTTTGTACCTGGCAGCCACATTGGGTGGTAACTGAAACTAACTGTCACAGCAGTTACTATGGAGTTGCTATGACAACAATAAACAAGTCACAAGCTTAGAACTAGCTTTTGTCCAGGTCCTGTTTAACTTAGAAACAATATAAACCTTTTACTTTTTCCTTGTACTTTCTTTTTGTTGGTCTCAAAGCCATGGTTCATCTATGCTTTGTACTGCACTTGCCTACCAAGATGGCGGTTTAGTGGCTCGGATCACTGAGCCGCTCTCTTGCTGTGTAGATTATTTAGGGTCATTTATTGTATTTTATTTAATGCCTGGGGGCAGAAACTGTTGGACAGATGTTGATTTTCTGTCCTGTTTGAATAAATACAGTGAACCTGAGTGTGTCTGTCGTAAAGACAAACTGGACTTGAGACAAACAAACAAAGGTTGTAAACGCACAACTTATCTAGGGCTGCGTTCACACAGCAGCCTGAAGTGACCCAATTTTGATTTTTTTGACGTAATGTGACCTGTATCCGATCTTTTCATGGCAGTGTGAACAGCTCAGGTCGGATTCTTTTAGAATGTGACTCATATCCGAT